>JZKD02S0092565.1:74676-132455 GCA_000966675.3 Picea glauca | reverse complement strand
CTGCAATGGCAGGGCCCTAGAATCAAAACCCTAGGGGAAAGAGGCTCACTCCGGTGTTGCTTAAGCAAGGCCTTGTGCTCTTTCCTCCTTCTTTAGGTCAAACTTGGCAAAACGGATAGCATGAGAGAAGAGATAAAACAAGAGGATCAAGTGAGGGAGAGTGTTGCAAAGGTAAGGCTCTATCACTAAAAACCTAGAAGATGGACGACCCTAGGCGTATATAACCTAGGCTTGGGATGTCACCCTCCTTTTAACCTTCAAAAATCAAAGTTATCTTAAGGGAAGAAGTGAGAAGAGTGTAGCAAAGGCTAGGCTCTTTCTTCCTCCTTCAATGGCTGAATATTTCTCTCTAAGGGGACATGAGACAAGGACCTACTTGTGTGCTTGTCACCTAGGGTTTTAAAATCAACAAATTTATAAGTAAATGCAAGAATTATAACCTACAACCATTCAATTAAGAAGTTTTGCAAGAAAAACACTTACATATCATGATGAAAAGCATAAGAAAACCCTAGTTGTAAACCTTCCTTCAAGAGAAATTCCAAACATGCCAAGAAAATCCTTCCATCAACAAGTGTTCCTCCTTTAAAAGACCAAATACCCAAACTAGGGTGCAAAAATCAGACCTCACAAGTGTGAGTTGTTGTGTTATGTTCAAATGAGGGAAAAAACATCATCATTATATAGTGTATCATGACCTATAATTAAAATTACGTCATTAAAAATAGTCGACAAGGCTACAAATCAAAATCATATTGTTTTTACATTAACTGCTAAGTAAAAGACATAAATGAACAAAAGTGAGATGTCGAGCCCCTTTGAGGGAGACGTTAGGCCCTTTTGGGGCTAGTCCAACATCCAGAAGTCAAAAGTTAGCCCTTCCTGGGCTCCTCCAAGATGCCACATGTGCCAACCATTCTATCAAACTGCCACACGATCAAGGTGATGTCCAAACCTCCTGGGTGACATCATGTCCATAAAAAGGAAAGCATTCCATCTGAAGTGGGTCAACCCCCCTGGGTTGGGCTCAGCCAAAGTTTCCTGGGTGGAACGTTCTTCTTCTTCTCATGTGTAAAGGATCGACCAATCATTGTCCTGTCTCTGCCCTTGATTGGGTCCCAACAACCATCTGATGGGCTCTTCATCCCCATGGAGGTCCGAGCTAATCATCTCCCCATGTTTACCGGTCCAACTGGTACCTGTCCATCGGGCATGGTCCTGCACATCAAAAACTTTGCCCTCCATGGGATCATTAGTCACAAGGATCATAGCAATGTCAATCATGTTTCATCAGTAATTTTATCAAATATATGCATAAAACCCCTGATATATCATTCAATAGCTCAAAGACATTACAATGACCTACTATACAAAGCTGAAGAAAAAGACAAAATGCCCTATTGGGTTAGCATCCATAAGAAAAGGAAAGTTTCCAGAGGGTATCATCCAAGCCATGTAAATGAGGTGATGTGGTCAAGGGATGTCCAGACATACGGGTAGAGTGAAAGACAGGGGTGTACGGTATTACCTGTGGGTGCCTTTGTAGAAGGAAAGTTGTACCTATCATGGATGCAATTCTTTCCAACCCCTTTATAGCCTTTATTCTTTCTTTTCTTTATTGCCTTTTCTTATTTATTTTATTCCAAGGTCTAACTAGAGGACAATACCTTGGCGTGGTCACCAGAGCTGACAGTGTTACCCACAAATACTTTCACAGAGATGATAAGGTTAGCTCGTGATGAGACCCCCTTCCCTTGGCCATGCAACCAAAGGTCATTTCCCTAGCGTGGTAACCAGATAATGGCAATTTCATACTGCTAGGTACCCATGAACATAATGGGTTGGCTCATGATGAGACCCCCCATCCTCTTGGCTAGGTCTTGTTTTGTTTTTCTTCGGGTCCCTCTTCTTTCTTGCTGAGAAGATTTTTATTTCCTTCTCGGGGATCCCTGGGCGAGGCATCTCTAGGTTTCATTTTTATGGATTTTATCTTTTACCAGCTGCTTTTACCTTCTAGGCCTTTAGCCCCTTCTTCCCACAAGATAAGGTGTAACCCCACAAACAGATCATCCTAATGCCCGGACTAGGGGAATGGGGCAGGTGAGTGGGAAATAAGATGTAAAAGTGATGACATGGTGGGAGTGGATGATCGCTCTTTAGAAATCCCCCGGTGGAAAACCAAAACCTATGGGTACAAGCTTGCTAGGGCACCCTGTCAATCCCCCCAACCATGGTCAAGCGGGTCAATGTAAGATCCAAGCAGTTGTTAGAAACAAAAGAAGTAAGATGCATATATCTAAAGGTTATAATGATAAAAAAAATGACACATACCATGATACCCGGACCAATTACCTCATGGAGCAAGAGTCTTCTCTGATACAAGTCCAAGCCGAAGGTGACGGATGTTGCTGCTACTGACAAGACAAGTCTGACGAAAGAGAAGAAAGATGGGCCCTCCAGGGCCATGCTCAGGTCAATCCTGCTCTCGGTACTCCATGTCTAGGACCTGTGGGCCTCGAGACATGATCTCCTATTTATCCCTAGAAATTGGGGATAACATCTGGCTCCAACTCGGGGACATGTGCTCACCGTAGAGCACATGAGAACCTCAACATATCTGGCATAACCTGCATACCTACTCAAACTCGAAAGGGCATCAGTAATAAAGGTGGGGTGGTATTGCCACCTCGCAATATATATATGTATAAAGAGCAATCATAAATGCGAGTATAAAGTGCAATACTTACCTATACTTACCTGTTGGTTGGATGTTGGTGTATTCGAACAACCAATGCGGCCAATCTAGTAATGTCCCACGATACCTTCCCTTGTGATTCATCATAAACCAAAACAGTGATAAATGAAGCACAAAAATGTCATGGGTTAGAATATATATCATATCATCAGAAATCTCAAAATCTAACTCATGGAGGCGGGTGGGAGGGAAAAAGTGATCCCAATGCATACTCTCAGGAGAGTGCTCAATCCATCTCAGGAATGGATCATGAAGAGTCCATGGTTCAGGAGACTGAATCGAAGAATTTGAAATCTATCTACCTTGGACAACTTTACAATTTGAGGCTTGAGGAGGGATTAGAAAAAACTGAAAGGATGACTGGCCATTCCTAAAGGGAAGATCGGGAAACCGCGACAAAAGGCTTCCTCTTGAGGCACTCATCTATCCCCCAAAATCTAGAATGAGATTTTTCCTTACAGGAGACTCGGGATAAGGGACATATTTCCAAACCACACCTCTGGTGACATAGCAAGGTAAAGTGACCAAAGGGGGGTGGAAAATTCTATCACAAGCATTCTGCTTCAGGGAAGTAACTTCCTCATTTTTATCAACATCTAAGCACAATGTTGGTTGACAAATCTCTTCATAAGACAAATCTAAGTACTCAGATGGATAGTCATCAAAGTCCTCAAGGTATGACCAAAAATTAATCGGAGGGCATAGCACTAGGTCATCCTTGGGTTTCTGAATGAGGTGAGGTTCTTGTTGCCAGATGTCAAAATTATTAGTAACTTCGGGTGATAAATTCAAAGGAAACCTTTGGAAAGGACCATCAATGTCATAGATGGGATCCAGGTTATAATCAACTATATCCCACCTACATCTCCCAACATGTATGAACTCATCAATGTTATCAACAATGTCATCATCTGTATCATAACATGCAGGGTTTGAGTCATTCTTTTCCTCCTCATTTCCTTCATCATAAAGCAAAGCATCATCAAAATCTAGGAGAGGAGGGCAACTTACTGTTTCTTCTTGTGCAGGGACTTCGAGGACTTTGTCGTTCTCGACATATATTATTGTTTCATCCTCATGGATTGCTTCTTCGTCTTTGATTTCACATCAAGGAAAATCCATTTCGTTCAAAGCTTTCATTTCCGCTTCATTTTCTGAATCAAGGACTAAGGTGTAATTGGAAACTTGAAGTGGAAAACAACTAAACTTATCTTTGTTTCGTCGTGTAGGAGAAACAATTTCTTGGATGAATTCATCAGAATGAGGAGTATGGGTTGGCCTTTCATCATCTTGTTTAGGTTCTTGTTCCTTAACCTCATCCTGCTAGTCAAAAACTTGTTCCCTTCTTTCTTGTGGATCTTCAGCAAAGGTTTTGAGAGAAACTAGTTTTATCAAGCTGAGAGTGTCCATGGTATGGTCATTGGTCTTGGACAATGAGAGATGCTCTTCAATTCGAATGGCCATGTTGTGAGCTTCTGCAAGTGTTTTTAGATTCTTTTTATTTAACAGGAAACTCAAATGTCCTTGAAGTCCATTAGTATAGAGATAAACGAGGTACTTGTATTCAGGATGATGGATTTGAGGAATCTGGTAAAGCAACTTCTATAACCTAGCCCCAAAATATCTGAAAATCTCAGGCTCTGTTTGTTTTATGCCTTCAAGTCCTTTCAGTAATGATTGTATATATTTTATTTTCATGGCCCAGTTTGCAAGGAAGATTTCTTCAAAATGGTCCATAGATGTGATGCTAGCAGCTGGAAGATTATCATACCATCTTCTAGCCCCTCCATGCAGTGAAGCAACGAATATTTTCATCACCAAGTCTTTAGCCTCGTCTCTAATAGGGAAGTATTGAAAGACCTCCCAAAATTTTCTCATGTGAGAATCGAGACATTCTCCATTGATGCCAACAAATCGAGGGAGCCAATCCTTATAAAGAGGAGGCATTTTTCTGGGATATCCCAGGATTTTAATCATGTCCAAAGGATTTTAGTTCCTTGGATCCCATTTTGAAGTTATATTTGGATTCGTCATCAGTGGAGTCACCAGATAATTTTCTTGAAACTATCAAAAGAAAAGGGAAAACACCCTAGTGGAGTCGCTAGGTAAGCTTGTAAGATAAGTCTCTGAGGCAAGGCTTACCGAAAAGATTTGTCGTTGAGGAAAATTGACTCAGTGTTCCCCAACAACGATGCCAAAATGTCATCGCACAGTTTGTAGCTAGGTCAAAAGGCTAGAGGATTGAGGCCAAACTAGCATAATAGGAACCTTCCCCACCCAATGTTACCTCAATGGGGAGGTTTTTTATATTAAGGGAGGTTAACCCAGGGGAGACATCCCCGGTAACCTAGGGTTTTGAAGAGGCTGAAGTATAAAGATCAAGGCAAAGTTTCCTCCTCACAGGTTACCACCAAAGGTCAAATAATCTAGTTAATAAGCCAATAAAGAAGTGTATGCCCAAAAGAGAACACCTGTCCAGAACAAGACAATAACAAGATAATATGTATGCAGGCTATATATCAGTGGGTTAGTACTTCTTGTGATTATCTGAAAAATATTATATAAGCAATGTGAAACAACATATATTAATAAGATGAATGTTTTGTCAATATAGCAATGGAGAAGTATCAATTCATCAATAACTACTGAGATGATAATAAAAAATGTATCTAACCAATCTTTTTTCAACAAATGCTTTCAATCATCATCTAATTTCTTATCATTAAAAGTTGTTGCATCAAGATGGAATAACCAAGTGTGACGTCAGCCGGGTTAGGGTTAGCTAGTTAGTTAGGGTTTCAAAATTTAAAGTTTTGAGAGTTGGTTTGGACACTAGCACTTCAACGTTGTGTGTCTAAGATCAATGCCTAAGGGTATATGGAGTCATTCAAGGAAAGGATGCAAGGTTGAAAGAGTAAAAGGATAAAGACAAGAGGGAAGGGTTCTAGAGTGCTGCAATGACAGGGCCCTAGAATCAAAACCCTAGGGGAAAGAGGCTCACTCTGGTGTTGCTTAAGCAAGGCCTCATGCTCTTTCCTCCTCCTTTAGGTCAAACCTGGAAAAACGGCTAGCATAAGAGAAGAGATAAAACAAGAGGATCAAGTGAGGGAGAGTGTTGCAAAGGCAAGGCTCTATCACTAAAACCCTAGAAGATGGACGACCCTAGGTGTAGATAACCTAGGCCTGGGACATCACCTTCCTTTTAACCTTCAAAAATCAAAGCTAGCTTAAGGGAAGAACTGAGAAAAGTGTAGCAAAGGCTAGGCTCTTTCTTCCTCCTTCAATGGCTGAATATTTCTCTCTAAGGGGACATGAGACAAGGACCTACTTGTGTGCTTGTCACCTAGGGTTTTAAAATCAACAAATTTATAAGTAAATGCAAGAATTATAACCTACAACCATTCAATTAAGAAGTTTTGCAAAAAAACACTTACATATCATGATGAAAAGCATAAGCAAACCCTAGTTGTAAACCTTCCTTCAAGAGAAATGCCAAACATGCCAAGAAAATCCTTCCATCAAAAAGTGCGTCTCCTTTAAAAGAAAAAATACCCAAACTAGGGCACAAAAATCAGACCTCACAAGTGTGAGTTGTTGTGTTATGTTCAAATGAGGGAAAAAACATCCTCAATATATAGTGTATCATGACCTATAATTAAAATTAGGTCATTAAAAATAGCCAACAAGGCTACAAACCAAAATCATATTGTTTTTACATTAACTACTAAGTAAAAGACATAAATGAACAAAAGTGTGACGTCAATCCCCTTTGAGGGAGACGTTAGGCCCTTTTGGGGCTAGTCCAGCATCCAGAAGTCAAACGTTAGCCCTTCTTGGGCTCCTCCAAGCTGCCACACATGCCAACCATCCTATCAAACTGTCACACGGTCAAGGTGACATCCAAGCCTCCTGGGTGACATCCTGTCCATAAAAAGGAAAATGTTCCATATGAAGTGGGTCAACCCCCCTGGGTTGGGCTCAGCCAAAGTGTCCTGGGTGGAACGTCCTTCTTCTTCTCATGTGTAAAGGCTCGACCAATCACTGTCCTGTCTCTACCCCTGATCGGGTCCCAACAACCATCTGATGGGATCTTTAGCCCCATGGAGGTCCGAGCTAATCATCTCCCGATGTGTAATGGTCCAATTGGTACCTATCCGTAAGGCATGGTCCTGCACATCAAAAACTTCTCCCTCCATGGGCTCATTAGTCACAGGGATCATAGAAATTTCAATCATGTTTCATCATTAATTTTTTCAAATATATGCATAAAACCCCTGATATATCATTCAATAGCTCAAAGACATTACAATGACCTACTATACAAAGCCGAAGAAAAAGACAAAATGCCCTATTGGGCGAGCATCCATAAGAAAAGGAAATTTTCCAGAGGGTATCATCCAAGCCATGTAAAATGAGGTGATGTGGTCAAGGGATGTCCATACATGCGGGTAGAGTGAAAGACAGGGGTGTACGGTATTACCTGTGGGTGCCTTTATAGAAGGCGAGTTGTACCTGTCATGGATGCAATTCTTTCCAAGCCCTTTATAGCCTTTATTCTTTATTTTCTTTATTGCCTTTTCTTATTTATTTTATTCCAAGGTCTAACTAGAGGACACTGCCTTGGCATGGTGACCAAAGCTGACAGTGTTACCCACAAATACTTTCACAGAGATGATAAGGCTAGCTCGTGATGAGACCCCCTTACCTTGGCCATGCAACCAAAGGTCATTGCCCTGACATGGTAACCAAATAATGGCAATGTCATACTGCTAGGTACCCATGAACATAATGGTTTGGCTCATGATGAGACCCCCCATCCTCTTGTCTAGGTATTGTTTTGTTTTTCTTCGAGTCCCTCTTCTTTCTTGGTGAGAGGATTTTTATTTCCTTCTCGGGGATTTCTGGGCGAGACATCTATAGGTTTCATTTTTATGGATTTTATCTTTTACCAGTTGCTTTTACCTTCTAGGCCTTTAGCTCCTTCTTCCCACGAGATAAGGTGTAACCCCACAAACATATCATCCTAATGCCTAGACTAGGGGAATGGGGCAGATGAGTGGGAAATAAGATGTAAAAGTGATGACATGGTAGGAGTGGATGATGGCTCTTCAGAAATCCCCCGGTGGCAAACCAAAACCTATGGGTACAAGATTGTTAGGGCACCCTATCAATCCCCCCAACCATGGTCAAGTGGGTCAATGTAAGATCCAAGCAGTTGTCAGAAACAAAAGGAGTAAGATGCATATATCTAAAGGTTATAATGATAAAAAATGACACATACCATGATACCCAGACCAATTACCTCATGGAGCAAGAGTCTTCTCTGATACAAGTCCAAGTCGAAGCTGAGGGATGTTGTTGCTGCTGACAAGATAAGTTTGATGAAAGAGAAGAAAGATGGGCCCTCCAGGGCCATGCTCATGTCAATCCTTCTCTTGGTATTCCATGTCTAGGACCTATGGGCATCGAGACATGATATCCTAGTTATCCCTAGAAATTGGGGATAACATATGGCTCCAAATCGAGGACATGTGCTCACCGTAGAGCGCATGAGAACCTCATCATCTCTGGCATAACTTGCAGATCTGATCAAACTCGAAAGGGCATCAGTAATAAAGGTGGTGTGATATTTCCACCCTACAAAATATATGTATAAAGAGAAATCACAAATGAGAGTATAAAGTGAAATACTTACATGTACTTACCTATTGGATGGATGTTGGTGTATTCGAGCAACCAATGCAGCCAATCTAGTAATGTCCCACGATACCTGCCCTTGTGCTTCATCATAAACCAAAAAAGTGATAAATCAAACACAAAAATGTCAGGGGTTAGAATATATATCATATCATCAGAAATCTCAAAATCTAACTCATGGAGGCAGGTGGGAGGGAAAAAGTGATCCCAATGCATACTCTCAGGAGAGTGCTCAATCCATCTCAGGAACGGATCATGAAGAGTCCATGGTTCAGGAGACTGACTTGAAGAATTTGAAAGCTGGCTACCTTGGACGTCTTTACAATTTGAGGCCCAAGGAGGGATTAGCAAAAACTGAAAGGATGACTGGCCATTCCTAAAGGGAAGATCGAAAAATTGTGACAAAAGGCTTCCTCTTGAGGCACTCATATGTCCCCCAAAATATAGAATGAGATTTATCATTATAGGAGACTCAAGATAAGGGACATGTTTCCAAACCACACCTCTGGTGACATAGCAAGGTAAAGTGACCAAAGGGGGGTGGAAAATTCTATCACAAGAATTCTTCTTCAGGGAATTAACTTCCTCATTTTTATCAACATCTAAGCACAACGTTGGTTGGCAACTCTCTTTATAAGAAAAATCTAAGTACTCAGATGGATAGTCATCAAACTCCTCAAGGTATGATCAAAAATTAATCGGAGGGCATAGCACTAGGTCATCCTTGGGTTTCTGAATGACATGAGGTTCTTGTTGCCAGATGTCAAAATTATTAGTAACTTCAGGTGATAAATGCAAAGGCAACCTTTGGAAAGGACCATCAATGTCATAGATGGGATCCAGTTCATAATCAACTATATCCCACTTGTGTCTCCCAACATGTATGAACTCATCAATGTTATCAACAATGTCGTCATTTGTATCATAACATGCAAGGTTTGATTCATTCTTTTCCTCCTCATTTCCTTCATCATAAAGCAAAGCATCATCAAAATATAGGAGAGCAGGGCAACTTATTGTTTCTTCTTGTGCAGGGACTTCGAGGACTTTGTCGTTCTCGACATATATTATTGTTTCATCCTCATGGATTGCTTCTTCATCTTTGATTGTACAGCAAGGAAAATCCATTTCGTTCAAAGCTTTCATTTCCGCTTCATTTTCTAAATCAAGGACTAAGGTGTCATTGGAAACTTGAAGTGGAAAACAACTGACATTATCTTTGTTCTGTCGTGTAGGAGAAATAGGTTCTTGGATGACTTCATCAGAGTGAGGAGTATGGGTTGGCCTTTCATCATCTTGTTTAGGTTCTTGTTCCTTAACCTCATCCTACTATTCAAAATCTTGTTCCCTTCTTTCTTGTGGATCTTCAGCAAAGGTTTCAAGGGAAACTAGTTTTATCAAGCTGAGAGTGTCCATGGTATGGTCATTGGTCTTGGACAATGAGAGATGCTCTTCGATTCGAATGGCCATGTTGTGAGCTTCTGCAAGTGTTTTCGGATTCTTTTTATTTAAGAGGAAACTCAAATGTCCTTGAAGTCCATTAGTATATAGATAAACAAGGTACGTGTCTTCAGGACGATGGCTTTGAGGAATCTGGTAAAGAAAATTTTGGAACCTAGCCCTGAAAGCTCTGACAATCTTAGGCTCTATTTTTTTATGCCTTCAATTCCTTTCAGCTATGATTGTATATCTTCTATTTTCATGTCCCGGTTTGCAAGGAAGATTTCTTCAAAATGGTCCATAGATGTGATATTGGCAGCTGGAAGATTTTCATATCATCTTCTAGCCCCTCCATGCAGAGAGACAAAGAAGAGTTTCATCACCAAGTATTCAGCCTCATCGCTGATAGGGAAGTATTGAAAGAACTCCCAAAATTTTCTCATGTGAGAATCAGGACATTCTCCATTGATGCTAGCAAATCGAGGGAGCCAATGCTTATAAAGAGGAGGCATTTTTCTGGGATATCACGGGATTTTACTCATGTCCAAAGGCTTGTAGTTCCCCAGATCCCATTGTGAAGTCATAGTTGGCTTCGTTTTCAGTGGATTTGCCAGATAATTTTCTTGAAACTATCAAAAGAAAAGGGAAAACACCCTAGTGGAGTCACCAGGTAAGCTTGTAAGATAAGTCTCTGAGGCAAGGCTTACCGAAAAGATTTTTTGTTGAGGAAAATTGACTTAGTGTTTCCCGGCAACGACGCCAAAATGTTATCGCATAGTTTGTAGCTAGGTCAAAAGGCTAGATGATCAAGGCCAAACTGGTGTAACAGGAACCTTCCCCACCCAATGTCACCTCAATGGGGAGGTTCTTTATATTAAGGGAGGTTAACCCAGGGGAGACGTCCCCGATAACCTGGGGTTTTCAAGAGGCTAAAGTATAAAGATCAAGGCAAATTTTCCTCCTCATAGGTTACCACCAAAGGTCAGATAATCTGGCTAATCAGCCAATAAAGAAGTGTATTCCCAAAAGAGAACACCTGTCCAAAACAAGACAATAACAAGATAATATGTATGCAGGCTATATATCAGTGGGTTAGTACTTCTTGTGACTATCTGACAAATAATATATAAGCAATGTGAAACAACAGATATTAATAAGATGAACGTTTTGTCAATATAGCAATGGAGAAGTATAAATTCATCAATAACTATTGAGATGATAATCAACAATGTATCTAACCAATATTTATTCAACAAATTCTTTCAATCATCATCTAATTGCTTATCATTAAAATTTGTTGCGTCAAGATGGAATAACTAGGTGTGACGTTAGCCTAGTTAGGCTTAGCTAGTTAGTTAGGGTTTCAAAATTTAATGTTTTGAGAGTTGGTTTGGACACTAGCACTTCAACGTTGTGTGTCTAAGATCAGTGCCTAAGGGTATATGGATTCATTCAAGGAAAGGACGCAAGGTTGAAGGAGTAACAGGCTAAAGACAAGAGGGAAGGGTTCTAGAGTGCTGCAATGGTAGGGCCCTAGAATCAAAACCCTAGGGGAAAGAGGTCACTCCGGTGTTGCTTAAGCAAGGCCTCGTGCTCTTTCCTCCTTCTTTAGGTCAAACTTGGCAAAAAGGCTAGCATAAGAGAAGAGATAAAAAAAGAGGATCAAGTGAGGGAGAGTGTTGCAAAGGCAAGGCTCTATCACTAAAACCCTAGAAGATGGACAACCCTAGGTGTAGATAACCTAGGCCTGGGACGTCACCCTCCTTTTAACCTTCAAAAATCAAAGTTATCTTAAGGGAAGAAGTGAGAAGACTGTAGCAAAGGCTAGGCTCTTTATTCCTCCTTCAATGGCTGAATATTTCTCTCTAAGGGGAGATGAGACAAGGACCTACTTGTTTGCTTGTCACCTAGGGTTTTAAAATTAGCAAATTTATAAGTAAATGCAAGAATTATAACCTACAACCATTCAATTAATAAGTTTTGCAAGAAAAACACTTACATATCATGATGAAAAGCATAAGAAAACCCTAGTTGTAAACCTTCATTCAAGAGAAATGCCAAACATGCCAAGAAAATCCTTCCATCAACAAGTGCACCTCCTTTAAAAGACCAAATACCCAAACTAGGGTGAAAAAATCAGACCTCACAAGTGTGAGTTGTGTTATGTTCAAATCAAGGTAAAAACATCCTCAATATATAGTGTATCATGACCTATAATTAAAATTAGGTCATTAAAAATAGCTGACAAGGATACAAACCAAAATCATATTGTTTTTACATTAACTGCTAAGTAAAAGACATAAATGAACAAAAGTGAGATATCAAGCCCCTTTGAGGGAGACGTTAGGCCCTTTTGGGGCTAGTCCAGCATCTAGAAGTCAAACGTTAGCCCTTCCTGGGCTCCTCCAAGATGCCACACGTGCCAACCATCCTATCAAACTACCACATGGTCAAGGTAACGTCCAAGCCTCTTGGGTGACGTCCTGTCCATAAAAAGGAAAATGTTCCATCTGAAGTGGGTCAACCCCCCTGGGCTAGGCTCAGCCAAAGTGTCCTGGGTGGAACGTCCTTGTTCTTCTCATGTGTAAAGGATAAACCAATCACTGTCATGTCTCTTCCCCTAAAGGGGTCCCAACAACCATTTGATGGGATCTTCAGCCCCATGGAGGTCAGAGCTAATCATCTCCCCATGTGTACCGGTCCAATTGTTACCTGTCCATCGGGCATGGTCCTGCACATCAAAAACTTCACCCTCCATGGGATCATTAGTCACAGGGATCATAGCAATTTCAATCATGTTTCATCATTAATTTTATCAAATATATGCATAAAACCCTTGATATATCATTCAATAGCTCAAAGACATTACAATGACATACTATACAAAGCCGAAGAAAAAGACAAAATGCCCTATTGGGCCAACATCCATAAGAAAAGGAAAGTTTCCAGAGGGTATCATCCAAGCCATGTAAAACGAGGTGATTTTGTCAAGGGATGTCCAGACATATGGGTAGAGTGAAAGACAGGGGTGTATGGTATTACCTATGGTTGCCTTTGTAGAAGGCGAGTTGTACCTGTCATGGATGCAATTCTTTCCAAGCCCTTTATAGCCTTTATTCTTTATTTTCTTTATTTCCTTTTCTTATTTATTTTATTCCAAGGTCTAACTAGAGGACACTGCATTGGCGTGGTGACTAGAGCTGACAGTGTTACCCAAAAATACTTTCACGGAGATGATAAGGTTGGCTCGTGATGAGACCCCCTTCCCTTGGCCATGCAACCAAAGGTCATTGCCCTGGTGTGGTAACCAGATAATGGCAATGTCATACTGCTAGGTACCCATGAACATAATGGGTTGGCTCGTGATGAGACCCCCCATCCTCTTGGCTAGGTGTTGTTTTGTTTTTCTTCAGGTCCCTCTTCTTTCTTGCTGAGAGGATTTTTATTGCCTTCTCGGGGATCCCTGGGCAAGGCATCTCTAGGTTTCATTTTTATGGCTTTTATATTTTTCCAGCTGCTTTTACCTTCTGGGCCTTTAGCCCCTTCTTCCCACGAGATAAGGTGTAACCCCACAAATAGATCACCCTAATGCCCAAACTAGGGGAATGGGGTAGATGAGTGTGAAATAATATGTAAAAGTGATAACATGGCGAGAGCGGACGATGGCTCTTCAGAAATCGCCCGCTGGAAAACCAAAACCTATGGGTACAAGCTTGCTAGGGCACCCTGTCAATCCCCCCAACCATGGTCAAGAGGGTCAATGTAAGATCCAAGCAATTGTCAGAAACAAAAGGAGTAAGATGCATATATCTAAAGGTTATAATGATAAAAAAAATGACACATACCATGATACCCGGACCAATTACCTCATGGAGCAAGAGTCTTCTCTGATACAAGTCCAAGCCGAAGGTGACGGATGTTGTTGCTACTGACAAGACAAGTCTGATGAAAGAGAAGCAATATGGGCCCTCCAGGGCCATGCCCAGGTCAATCCTTCTCTCGGTACTCCATGTCTAGGACCTGTGGGCCTCGAGACATGATCTCCTAGTTATCCCTAAAAATCAGGGATAACAGTCCCTTCATATACATCATGTTTTACCAAATCATTTAGGATTTTAGATTTTATTTCGCTCATTTAATTTTTTATTATGAATTTATTATATTTTGTAAATACATTTTTTTAATGTTTCTTTGATCTCAAAACATTAAAAAATTGCAACAAATTTCGAAAAATCCCTTGAAAAAAAAACAATAAATTTTGTTCTCCTTTAAATAAGATTGCTTATCAGGCCTTGGTTTTATGCCTTTTATTTTCGAAAAATATCGATACTTATAAACTTGTGGATACATCATCTCATATCAGATATCGGGATCATGTTTACATGCTATAACTTAAACATACGATACTCTCGATACCCGATATGTGATACAGTCCATACTCGAGGTCCCAATATCGGATATCAGACTTATCTTTAAACAAAACTCACATGATGATGATGATGATTAATGCCCACTAAGACTTAATTGGTCTATTGGACCCTAAGAGTGTAAGTGATTACTTGTGATTCTTTAGAATTGTGTTTCTGTGCTCAAAAAGCATTAAGAGAAGCTTTCCAATATCACCATACTTTTGTTGAGTTAAGAGGCTAGGAAGGTTGGTAATGTGACAAATATTTTGAAAATGAGATCTAATATGGGTAAAGGTTGGACAATCTAAGAGAAAGTGATTTTCATATTCAACCTTCTCAGTGTCACAAAGGTGACACACTCTTTCGTCCCATGGCATTTTATGAATTGACCAACACCCAATTTCACTATGGAGCTCATGAGAATTTGTTCTTATCTTAGCAATGTTTATTTTTTTCTTTACACTTGGCAAAAAAAATAGATAATTTTGATATTATTTATTAGGGATTAGGGTTGATTACATCCTTATAATACCTTAATTTTCTTTTTTCCTCTAACTCTTTATCACACCACATTTTCTCAAATTTTGATTTGACGTTTTTTTTAATAGTATCTTTATTCTACAAAATGGTGTCTTCCATGATTTCCCAATAGTTTAGCCAAGACTGGGCATCTTTATGCCATCCTCGCTTGAGTCTATGGTGATCATGACTCGATTTTGAAGCAATTTTAGGAAGTCTCTTGTCTTCCATGTTGTTTAACTTGTTCTTATACATTAGGTATCTAGTCATAGCCATGATATCAATGGGGGAGAGGCTTGTTTCTAAGAGGAGGATGGGATAGGGTGTATTTCCTTTAATTTTGACATTATAGGTTATAATTTTTTTTTTTGTTTTCTCTATCTTTCTCCAAGATTCACGAGAGATACTACAGCCCCAGAATTCACATCCATAAAGAATAACAGTTGTAACAAGAATCTCAAAGAGGAGTTTTTTCTTATCTCAACTCTAAAGATCAGTTGATTTACAATTGTTTTCAAGCCCATAATAAGATTTCCATCCCCCAATAATCATTTTCTCAATGTTATAATTCCAATTGATCTTGTGGTGAATATCAATTCCAAGATATTTGCATGAAGTCACTTCCTCCAAGTTGTTGTTGTCATATACAAAGGTATCATATATCACCGATGTTTCGATATCCGAGCATCATTTAGAATATGATTAAGGGTTAATAAGAGAGTTAAGTATGGTTTAAAAGAAATAAAACACTGGAGTAAGTCTTAATTTGTACGGTTTTGAATGAGTCTCGAGGTTGCAAAGTTGATTTATTACAACAGCTTGTTAATAAAATTGTATGGAAATTACAAATAAAAATGTTGGCTTATGAGTTAGGGTGATATGAATATTAGTTAGTATCATTTATAACACTTACAAGAAATATGGAACCAAATATTAACCTTCAATTATACGGAATTTCCATGTTTCCATTGTCATTTTTACTGTTACTAGCTTCTGTGAATGTTTTGTTTTTCAAAATATTTCCACTGAACAACTTTAATTTTCTCCTACAGTAGAAGTAAGTTCAATTTTCCTTTTACGTTTATCCTTATGAATAATTCATTGCATCATTTTTATTTGATTTCTCCTTTGAATAATTGTTGTAGGTGTAATAAAATGTCACCCAAAGGATCCAAAAAGCAAGCTAAGGCCACCAAAACAATGAAAGAAAATGTGGGAAATCCCAATGTGTTATTTTTCTCATATACTTCACACAAAGTTACTGTCATTTGTAAAGAATGGAACGAGATGTATGAGTTTTTAGAGAAGGGATATTTATCAAATGAATATCCATAGGACTCAGACAACTTTGTGGATACATGTCGTTTGGCCCTCCATAAGATAGCAGCCAGACCAGTGATGGCACCATATTTAGACATGGTATGTTGGGTTGTTTTTCATGTGGATTTAAACACTTGCACTATAGAAATCGAGGCAAAGCAGGTAGTAGGGTCTTTTCGCCCTGAATATTTAAAGGTAATGTACAAATTACCCACACCAAAAACCAAATTAGATAGTCAATTCCTTGATGCATTTGTAAGAAAAGAAGTGATTGATACCAAAATACAGATGGATGAGTTAATTAAAGAATGGTTAGTAGATGATTCCATTTACAAAATCAAATCCAAAGGATTGTATCTTATTAACAGTTTGAAAGCATCTTCTATGAAAGTATCTACCATGTTATGCCGACTGTATGGAGAACCCAATTCTCTTGAATTCAAATTAGAATGGGTTCCTTTGATACATCAAGTTTTAGACAAAGGAAAAAAAATTAACTGGGAAGTCATTTTATCTAGTAACTTGAAGAGTCAAGTTGAGAAAATATTGACAACTCTCCCTAGTTTTATGCCTCAATTTTTCATGCTTGGTTATTTGATAGATGCAGTATGTGCTAAAACTCCTTTCCCATTGATGAAATGTATTTGGTATCAATAATAACAACCTATTCATATTTATTACATAAAATTTTGTGGTTTAAATGTTAAACAATGCTTCTATGAGGTTTGTAACTATTTTATGATTCCATTACATCAACTCTTGTATGGTTACCCACCTCCTAGATTTTCAAATGATGCAATGGAGAGAATTTCATCTATTGGTGATTGGTTCATTGAAGAATATTTTTCTTATATAAGGATCTATGGGTGTGAGGCTCCTCCACATGCTCTTCTTAGGTATGTTCCATACAGGCTAGCTCTTAGATAGATTTATTATCAAATAGTTGGGACATGCATAGCATTGGATTTAAAGTCTAGTTCAAAGAAGGTTTTGGCTTCTTTTCCAATCAAATTGGGGATTTTCACCCTATCTAATTATCAACATGCCAAAGTGGAAGCAACAACTCTTGAGAAAATCCAACTATCTTATATTGCTTTCAAAAACATGATCCTCTAAACATTGCGCATGATCATTATCGGGATTTAAGAAATTCCATAGGTTACAAATATGAATACGTTCACTTTAATAAATTATTTGAAAGGGCTCAATCATGTGAATAAGTATGCAAAAGAATTGAAGTCCAGAAGGTCCTCAGAGAGATAAATTTTTAGCCTTTCAATTACATAGGAATTTGTCTTTGGGAAATATATTTGTAATTGATCACCAATCTCTCCAAGGTCGGGACAAGAAATAATTATTAGAAAAGCAATCACGACCTTCAAATAATGTGTAGGTCAAGCAATTGGAACAAGGGAATCAACCTCAGTCAAGTCAAGAGCTGGAGACACCACAAAAAAATGATCCACAAAAGAGTCAACTAGAATAAAACATATGTGCTATTGCAATTGTTGCTATTTCTAAAACTCCTCTAGCATTGTTTCCAAGTAATTATTCTACTGAGATTGTTTATAAGGATCCTTTAGAGATAGTAGTAGAGGAGACTCCTCCACTAGGTGAATATTTTTTCAGTCTTGAAAAATGGAACAAATAGGATATGCTCCTCTCAAACAGGTCTTGATATTGGATGCATCAAAACTTGATGACCTAGAATTTGTTGATGAGGTTGCAGATTCAATGGGATCCTTTTCCCATGCTAATAAGTGGTTTATTAGCAATCTCAAAAATATTATTAATGAACAACAAGACAAAATTAAGTCTTTTAAGAACAATTTGCAACAATGAAAGCCTCTAGTTGAGGCAGATTATCAAAATCAAATTAATGTTATTGGACAAAAACACCAAGTTCAGCTTTAGAATCTTGAAAACCATTTCAAATAGGAAAAAACCAATTCCAGGAAACATCTCCAAAAGAAATTACATAAAAGGACAGACAATTGTCATGGGAAATTATAAAGGAAGAGGCTTTGACATCAAATGAATAGCTCAAATTATCTCAAGAAGATTTCTATCAAAAATTGAATCATGTTCAAAAGTTCAATAAAACCCTGAATGATTTGTTAAACATTATAAAAGTTAAAATGTTTGAGTTTAAACATGTTCAAGATGCATTTGAGAAAGCGAAGAATTGCTAGAAAAAATACAAATCAACTCCAGATAACATCGCGTGAATATCTGAGATGGAGAAACTCAAAATCCAAATCACCCTTGATAGTTGGGTACATAAACTAAACCATTCATATAACCTTGTCACAGATGTAATCAAATATTATTCTAACATTTTGGACAATGCAGTGGATATCATCATTGAGTTTTATGTGCCTAATGTATGATTTTTAGGAGTTTCAATCTTGGGAGATTCTTCCTTTATTGATCTCCAATAGTAGAGAAAATACACTGAGAGATTGATTCAAGGATTATATAGGTGGGGTATGTAAGCAATAAACTAGTTCATTATCAATCCAACAAGATGCAATAAGACAAGTTCTGAGATGCAATAAGGAACAATATCATTGTGACAAGTTTCAATACATGAGAGGCGCAACCCCCATTACGACAAGTTTTGAGACGCAATAAGGCACAATATCATTACAACATGTTTTTGAGATAGGAGAGCCACATCCTCATTACAACAAGTTTTCGAGACATCATAGGTGCAACCCCATTACGAAAAGTTCTGAGACACGAGAAGGAACAATATCGTTGCGACAAGATTTTGAGACATGAGAAGAACAATCCCATTAAGACAAAGTTCTGAGATGTAAGAGGCACATCTCATTGTGACAAAGTTTTGAGACATGAAAGGTACAACACCATTGCGACAAGTTTTTGAAACACAAAAGACACAACCCCATTGCGACTTAAGCCACAATTGTTTCCCTAATTCAAATGCTCTGGAAATGGGTTGAAGGAAGCAGCTTGGTTCCCAAGACAATCAAGCATAGAAATCAACTATCAATATGAATCTTGATCACGATCCAACAATAGCCGAGTTTCGATGAAATTAGATAATTGTGTAAGTGACAGTCTTAGTCATATTTTTAATAGTTTCTAAGATCGACCATTACATAAGGAAGATTGACATAAGAAATACCTAAACTCAATTAATTTAAAGGGAATTTGTGAGTCAATTTAAGTTAATTTCAATAACAACCTATTATCAATGAAGAGGCACATTGATTCATTGAAGTGACACAATGGCTCAGTGATGCACACCATTTGGTAAGATATATAAACCCATCAGAATGAAGAGTGAAAGTGTGACTTGTGATACATCTGAGTATACCTAAAGAAGAGTCACCAAAATATATGAGAGTGAAACTAAAAACTGAGCAGTGTGTGGAAGCAAGGAGCTCAGGGGGATTGTAGTACTTTATAGGTTGAATCCTGAACACCAAGGAGTTGAATATTCCTTTCAAGTTGGTTCTTGAAGAATACAAGGCGTTGGAGCCTCCTTTCAAGTTGGTGCTTGGAGAAGCAAGGAGTTGTTTTTTCCTTGAGTAGGTGCTCAGAAAAGAAGGGGATTTGTGTCTCCAAAATTTGGTGCTCTAAAAAGGATTGGTGTCCTTCACAATCACGGCTTATTCTTTATAAACTTTGTAATTCATGTTGATTATACTTATAATTGATTTTAAATACAATTCTATTGTTGATCTATTATGGTGATTAATAAAATAACAAATTAATTAATAATTTTTTTTTAAATGGGTAATATTGATTCACCCCCCCCCCCTCTAAGTATTTCCAAAAATTGGTATTAGACTAGATTCCTTCAAAATAGTCTAACCAATGGAAGGTAGATCCTGAAGAATCCAATGGATCAACAACAAGGAATGTCATCCAAAATAACAACATTGTTCACGAGAGATGACTATGTTTTTTAGAGAATAAGGATGAAGAGTCATCTGGTGGCACTTGGATTTGATATTTGGAAATATGTAGAAGATGGATACACTACACCATCTTCCCCACCAATTGATGTTGTTGCAAAGAATTTATGAAATGACAATTCAAGGGTTTTTAATGCCATTATAAGTGGATTATCCAGAAATGTATTTGTAAAAGTAATGCACTGCAAATCAGCCAAATAATTATAGGACAAACTTAAATTTATTTATGAAGGATATGGAAAGGTAAAACAAGAAAAACTTCAAACACTCATAGCACAGTTTGAAAATTTGAAGATGAAGGAAGAAGAAAATATTCCAGAATATCTTCAGAGAGTAGACGAGATAGTCAACTCAGTCAGAGCATTAGGAGAAATAGTAGAAGACAAATATATTGTTCAGAAAGTGTTGAGATCATTTTATATGAGATATTATGCCAATATCTCTACCTTAGAGGATATAGAAAACCTTGACAAAATCACTATGGATGAGCTCCATGGAATCCTCTTAGCCTATGAGATGAGGATAGGGAAAGAAAGGCCATCTAAAGGGGAAATAACCTTCAAAGAAAGAAAATCAAAGAAGAATCAATATTAGGTGTCCAATGAAGATCAATCAGATATATCTGATGAAGAATTAGCAAACTTCATGAAGAAACTTAAGAAAGGAACTGGCAAATTCAAAGGAAAAGTACCCCTTAAATGTTTTAACGGGCACGACAAAGTTGGACATTTTGTCAACAAATGTCCCCATCCAAAACAATAAGAAAGTGACGGTGAATAAATTTACAAAGAGTATAAGGAGATTAAAACCAGAAACAAGAAGAAATTCCACAAAAAGAAGAAGATCTTCTACACCAAAGAAGGAAACATCTCATCTGAAGAAAGTGAAGAAGAAGAAGAATCAAAGCATCTATTTATTGTTATAGAGAAACATGATAATCCTACTAAAAAAAAATTAAGTATGGATGAAAACTCTAAGGAGGAAGTCGAAGTAGATATTGAAGTATAATTGCTCAATGCTCTGGAAGAGCTCAAACAATGTAAAAAGAAGATTAAGTTGCTAAAAGGACAGTTACTAGAGTTTGAGGAAACACAGAAATCAAGAGAAAGAGAAATCTAAAAAACAATCAGGGAAAATGAACAAATCATCATTGACTTGAATACTAAACTCCAAGAATCTAAAATAATAGAAGAGTTCATAATTGAACAACTTAATGAAAAACAAAAAGACTGTGAGAAGCAAGAAGCTAAAATTGTCCTTCAGAAAAAGGAACTTGAGAAACGAAAGAATCACTCAAGATTTGAAAACAGTTCAAAAATATTTGATGACATTTTGAATAGTCAAATATCACCAAAGGATAAGACATGACTTGGGTATGATAAAAAATCAACCTCTGTAGATGTTCTTAAGAGCACCTTAAAAATTGAAAATAACAAGATAAAGAAGGCACCATTAAAAACTATTCATAATAACTGAAGTTTGCACCTCCCACAAAAGAAAACTGGAATCTAATGGCTATAAGAACTCCTCCTAAGAGATATCAACACATATTTCATGAATATTTCTACTCTTGCAATAACTTTGGACATAAAGCAGTACATTTCAAGGCTTATGAAAAAACATACATTCATAGAAATAATAAAAAATATAAAAGCAACAAAAATGATCTGAAGAATAGAAGTTACAATCATTCTCTCCATTACAAATGTTCAATGTTGAATGCAAGAAGTGAAAAAATTGTGGTCATCAAACCAATGAATGTAGGATAACCACAAAAACAGTTTCTTTTATCACTCAAGATAAGAAAATATGGAAAAAAAAAACATATGGAAGATACAAAATGCAAAGTAGCTCTGTATGCCAAGAACAAAAAGTGTCAATGGTACATTGACAATGGATGATATAAACATATTGTTAGAACGCGCATAATTTTGAGCTTTTGAGCTTTATATATTTTACCTCTTAGTAATAACATTTTACCCAAAAAATCAAAAAACTTAGAAAGAGACCTTTTAAAATTAAAATAAATCCATTGGTTGTTATTTATCAATAAGGCACTTACGATATCTATTGTCAATGAGTTACTCTAATTTGATCGAATGATCCTAATGATTTCTGAAGTTTAGAAGTTGCCTGAGTTTTAAAAGAAAGTCTTTAACGGTTGCTTCGCGCTTCGGGTATTCCAGCAAACCTAAACAACAAAAACCCTGAAACTTCGAAGTCCCGAAGATAGTCACTCATGATAATTCCTAAAGGAATTATGAACACAAGTCATAGGACACGTGTCCTTTAAGAATCTTTTCTTGGGTTGACACATGGCACTTATTTTTGACATTTACGTCAGATGATTCACATGTTTTAAGTGACACATGGAACCTCTCTTTTCTTAACACGTCATCAAGAATGTCGTCATCTCTACCATGTCACTCCGAGAGATTGTTCTTCAGGATTTTTTTATTTCACAATCCCCAGAGTATCAAAGAATCGAAGTAAAGTAATTACAAAAAGTAAAAAAGGGTTTCAAAGAGTTAATAAAGCAGTTAACGACTTTAATTAGTCATGATTAAGTGTTAATTAATCGCTTTGCAGTTTTGGGCTTCGGAAAATTTCCCTTGTACTATATTCTAAACTTTTGAATTCTAAACTTCCAAAATACTTAAATTTAATACAATGTTTTAAAACATGATTAATTAAGACATAAAAGTGATTACTTAGAGATTAACTCCCCCACAAATTCAGACTTCGGGATATTTCCACCCTGTCACATCCAAAACTTCTGAACGTGAACCGTTGAAGTATTAATGACATTTATGATTGATTAAGGTTAACGATTTCAATTAAATATTGTGAATCACCAGGTAATGAATTCCATTAAGTTTAATAAATTCTTCGTCAGAAGAGCTATACGAATATCAATAGACTTTTTGAATAAAGCACTTTGAATTTCAAAATCATTTTTACCATTTGCAATCAACGGTTTTTTATTCAGTGTAGAGATTATAGACTTTTGTTGTCACAGGTAGGATAATTTTGTTTCCTTGAGGATTATGGCACCATGAAAAGCTGCAAAGAATCTTGATGCATCCGTTGATGATTCAAATACAAACACAGATGTTCTATCAGAAACAACTCCGTGAGTTGTGGAAGCCATTAAAACATGGAAGTAGGTGTTCAATATCTTGGAGCATGAGATTATTAACTATCCAGATGAATCTGTCGAGGAAGACGATGAGTCTTTTGCAACTAATCTTAGATTTGTAACACAATCAGAAATGCATAAGATCGATGCATGGCCCAAAATTATACCCTATAATGATATGATAAATTGGGCTTTCGAACATGTCGACATCTAAACTAGGAGAGTCATCAACCACCAACAGATCGTCGTCGAATCTTTCTGACCATAGAACCTACAAGTAATGTACAAGCTTTACCCTACCCCTAAATATACATACAATTCTGCATTTCTTCTAGATTTTGAGAGAAGGGAATGCACTCAATATGATAGAAATGGTCATGATATAGTCAAGACCTTGTGGGGACATCCGGTAAAATTTAGAGCCGACACTCATGGTATCTATGCCACGACGTCTTTAGACACTCACATGTTGTATATATCCATGATGCTTTGTCTCATGTTTGGGAAGAAGAACCCTACAAACTTCTCATTTGAGTGGGCATCCATCATGAATGAAGTAACCGAGGGTTATACCTTCAATTGGGATAAAATTCTATCTTATAATTTGGCCAAGGAAATTGTTGAGTATAAATCAGCAAAATCAAATGGGCAACCTGCTCCTTTTTACATGTCAGCATATATTGTGGATGCCATTTGTTTCATGACCCCTTTTCCCATGATGAAATGGAGTTGGAACCTAGCCAGTTATGAGCCAATTCATTTCTACCACTCCAAATTATGGGAGGAAAATGCCAAAGATTTATTTTATGAAATCTGTCGGAACGTTGTGGTACCTGTTCACATAGCTATCTGTGGTCACCCACTACCCTAGATTTCAGAAATGATTATGGGGAACTTAGGAAAACTTGCAGACTTGTTCATTAAAGAGAATTTATCATATATCAGAGTATTTAGTTGTTTTGTTCCTCCTCATTCCCTCCCACATTTTTTACCTAACGGGATGGTATGCAAAGAAGTGGCATACCAAACAGTAGCAGGAGGTATCAACAAAGAATTGAAAGAAGCTCAAAAAAATGTTCGGCCAACTTTTTCCATTCAAGTTGGCATGTTCACATTATTATATTCGGTCATTCTAAAGTCGAGGCCATAGCCCTGGAAGATTTCAAATTAGTTGACATCAAATTCAAGAAACATGATCCACATAAGATAGTGGAAAATCATTTGGCTCAGTTTAACATGAAGTGATACATCCATGAGAATTATCCTTATGATGAGATGTTTTGGGGAGTTAGATATTATGAGGAAGTTCAAAGAATATTCTAGACTCTACCTCCTGACCAACAACTTGGTTTCCTCATATTTCAAAAGCACAGACAAAATAGTTTGCCAAAAATATTGCAAGGAGAATCAAAACCCATGCCTTCTTCATAGGAAGCTAGATCCAAAGCACAAAGTTCTGCCAAAAATATTGCAAGGAGTTGTTCTGATAAGCACAAAGTTGAAGAAGTCCCAAAAAGCCCAGAAGTGTTATTTCATGAAATAAGAGAATCACTGTCAGGACTGAATGATCCACAAGTTTTATCTTGGTTTGAAGATTTCATGAATCCGAGACAAGTTGTTCCTCATTCAATGCCAACTAATTTTGTTGGCACTCCAAATACAATAGGACGGGAACCTTCCACATCAATTATTTCTCCTATTACATCATTAACCCCTTTACAAACCAGCTTCGTAAATCCTAGTTCCGAACTCACTTTTGTTGGTGATATTACTCGTATCTTTCCTGAAGAGAGGCCTCCCTCAAATTTATTTTTTAGCAAGAAACGAAAAGCTATTGTAAAAAGAGAATCCCACTAGAAGGATGGAGTAATCACTAAAAGGAAAAAATTGGTGTATGACGGGAAAGAACAAGATGATCCTAAGTTTTCGAAAGAAGTTGCAGGTTCACTAGGGGATTTTTCCATTGCCAATCAATGGCCAGTGGACAATTTAACCGAACAACTATGACATAGATGTCTCTTGGTAGGGTAATTGAAAAATGAGATACAAAGTATAGAGAATATTTTTAGGAGCACGATGAAACATGACATTGAACAAATCAGGGCTAGTTATCAACATCAAATGAAGTAGTTACAAGATAACCTTGAGCTTCTCTACCAGAGTTCACAGACCAGCCAAGGTTTGATCACTCGGCGTGACGATTTGATTGAGCAGTTGCAGGAAAAATTGACCCTAACAGAGAACACAATGATAGATATTACTGCCTTCAAAACACAAGCATCAAAAATCAATGAGAAGATGGAAGTTTCCCAGCAAAAGCTCTATAAAAAAGTAGATGTTATTCAAAAATGCTATCAGGCAGTAGACCTTTCTCTAAAAAGTATTTGTGTCAAGGAAAAAAAGGCATGTGCATCCTGGTCTAAGTTTCAAGAGGTTCTCATATGGAAGAAGAAATCTAATACCCCTAGTCTTCCCCTTCTCTCTCATTCTGAACAAGTAAGAGGCGAAATGGCCCTAAAAGACTGGGAAAAAATTTTGGAAGAAGGAAAGAAACTTGTCAAAGATGTAAAAGAGGCTTGTCTAGGGGCATTATCTTCAATAAATAAAAAAATTATTGAATTCGAAGGGAATAATATCTCATAGGCATTGGGGCAAATTGAAATACAAATGAACTAGCAAAGCTCCAGAAAGAACAAGGAAAATACTCAGGTGGTCATTTGAGAGATGAGCCAGATTGATTTACTTAAAATCAATGAATGGTTGGTTAATCCAAGTTCACAATATCAAGTCATAGTCCAAGAAGTGAACAAGATCTAGGAGAAGCTCCCACAAATACAAAAGAAAATGTTTTCCTTTGAATTGAATGAAAGGATTGAGCCTTCAGGATTCGTGGTAGCATTGATGGACATGTGCACCTAATGCACTGAACAACGAAAAGCGAGTGTAGCCGAGAGAAAATGAAAAATCATGCACAACGTCCACTTTCTCCACCCAGTCTACCTTTCATCCTCCAACATGTTACACTCTACATGTCACTTACCCCGTATATCCCTACCACCCGCATTCTTGCATCCACTCACCCCACCTCCTTATTGGACACTTTTTCTCACATCATCCTATTCGTGAACAATTACTCTTCCCCATAACTGTTAGTCATCCCATAACTAGCCAACGTTGATCTACTTGTCTAATTATTCCCCCCATGCCTTCAACTGCAATTCTTTATCCCATTGAACGCGTCCGAAGGGACAGATGGCAACGAGATCAAATGAGAAAGACAGTAAGCCAAATGTTTGTGGTGCCTTAATGGACATGTGTACCCAACTTAAATATCAAAGGAAAACGAGCGCATCTACAAGCAGGAGAAGAGATAGAGGAAGCGCTAGCAAAACTCAACAATATTTGCATGTTTTTATTTTATTCAGATGTATTCTATTTTTAGTCATATATTGTGGGAAGTCCAATGGTTTTCAGTTGCGACAAATTTTGTATAAATAGATAGATTTTAGATCTATTTGAGGTTGCTTCTTGCCGAATGTAAAAGATAAACTCTTTTGAGTATTAATACAAGTGCAGATAGAGATTCTAAGTTTCGTTCAATTTGAGTTATGTGTTTCGTCTGTGTTTCCATTTATCTAAATTTCTTTCTGTAGTTCTTGAAGAGTGAATGATTACAATTTAGTACTACATCGAATTTGATCATATTATATCATAAGTTCATTCAACAATAACTTTTCCTCTATTATTACTGTGAGTTAAAAAAGACCTGTGATCTGCGTGAATTACTGCATTTTTATCTTCTTTTCAAGGGTGCATCTTCTACTTTTCTTCTACTGCAAACAAGGTGAGACTTATCTATAATTGATACCCAATTTTGTTTAACAGTTTTGTAAATAATTTTTACATCATTTGACATTATATTTGCGACTCAAATAACGAGATACAACCTTTGTACTGTCTTATGATTAATTTCATTTAAAGATGATTTCTTAGAAAACTGAAGGTAGAAAAATCACTCATAAAAACATTTCATTTAAAACCTTTGATGCCTGACATTATTCTTTGAGATTTATAATAAATCTCAGGAACAACATCTTTTTGGTGTCGTTGTCGGGGATGGAGAAACGAAATCATTTTTCCCTGGGAGAACAACAAAGTTAAATTTTGGTCTTTGATGGTGAACAAAGATTGAATACGTGGATAAGGCTTACTTTATCTTTCACTTGGCGACTCCATTGTAGACAAAACTGGTATTCGGTCGAAATAATACCAGGAAAAACCTAAACGAAAAGTAGACTACGCCAGTTTCACATCCCGAAAAATTGTTGAAACCAAAGGGATATCTCAGAAAAACTTATGCATCAGTAGTTAAGGTCCATCAACCTAGAATTACGCAAGTTAATGCTAATATTATCACTGAATAACTAAATCTTAAAGAAAATTTTAAACAAGTTCATTCTGCAGAAGCATCAACAAGTAAAACTGAAGTTAAACTTGAAACTCCAGAGGTAATTATTCTTGAAATAAAATTTGAGATTGACCAGACCATACATGTTTCATTCATAGATACTTTTACCAGTGAAAAAAAAGAATCCATTTCAATCCCTACTATCATTAGTACTCAACCGATTCTTTCTATTCCCAAAGTAAAAGTTTTTGTTTCCAAAAATCCTGAAGATTATTTTCTATACTCATATTCATCCGCTATTACTTCTTCTATATTTACATCAGGTAAACCTAAGGAACCAAGCTTGAGTTTTCCTTTTCCCCCTCATCTTGGTCTTCCATATACTCATGATTATTTTCCCAAATTTCATTCACAACATCCCGAAGTAGTCAAAATATCAGCATATCATTATTTTGAAGTTTTTGAAAATATCCTCTTTAGTCCTCGAATTCTATCTCCTAGACTTTCAATGGCCAGTGCTAGGGTTGTTGGTGTTGGAGGTGTCAGAGGTGCAAGGTATGGTGGACAAGATCAAACTCCTAGGATCTTTTCCAAGGTAGCTGCTAGGTATGCTCCCTTAGTTCTTCCTATTGTCCGGCATGATTTACCTGAAAATTACATGAAGAGCCTTCCTAAATTCATAGGAGAAGGGGATATAACATAAACATATTATATATCCTTTTTCAATCAATTTGTTGATATTATTGGCATTGAACACGAGGAAGTTTACACGAGACTGTTAGTACAGACTTTTGAAGGACATGTAAGAACTTGTTTAAGAGAACTTCCAGTAGGTTCTATACGATCATATAATAAACTGGAAACTTCCTTCCTAAGGCAATGGGTGAGAAAAAAGATCATTGTTATTACTTAACCGAATTAAGAGCCCTGAGAAAGAAAACTTCTGAATCGGTCCTAGAATTTATCCAAATATTTAATAAGCTTTATCAGAAAATCCCAACTGAATTCAAACCTTCTCAACCAACTGCAAAGGTCACTTTTGCAGGGGCTTTTGATTTTGATTTCGCTCTACTTTTGAGAGAAATAAGATCCACTACTTAGTGGAGATGCAAGATGATGCTATAGAGATTGAATCCAACATGATGACATCTGAGAAGTTGAAAACTAAAGTTGAGATGGGAACAAGAGAACCCATGCGTTTTAAAGAACATGTAGGCCCCTGTAGATCTGGAAAGTCTGCAGAGGAAAAAATGGATGAGATGGACAAAATTATTAAATATTTATAGAAAAAAATTTATAGGATGGAAATAGAACAAGACAAAACTGACCCATACGTCAGGAGAAATCCTAATCCTCAAATACAACAAAGGAAAATAAAAAATGAGGATCAAAAGATTCAAGATCCATTTAAAACTGAAAATTTCATGCAGAGAGATGAGGTGCAAGATTATCAGGAAGATCTAAACAACCTGAGAGATGATGATCTTGAGCCTCACCTAACCAAACAGGATTATGAGAAATCCTTATATCTGGAATCTCTGTTTAATAATGATGACAACATCAACAATATGGGGGACTTTATATACAAAGGTATCGTTGAATCAATAATGGTTGAGCTTCAACATAAATATGATTTGAGGCCAAGAGAAAAAGGTTCTACAAATATTCCACCAAAAAATATATTATCACGAAACAAAGAAAATGAGGCAGTAGTTACAAAACCATCAACTGAAATGCAATTTTCCCAAATAAAGAAAGTTGAAACAAAAGAAGTACAAACTAAGAAGCCAAAAAATACAGAAGTTGAAGTTCAGACCATGGAAATTGAAAAACCAATTGTGATTTCAATTTAGAGAATGAACTCGATAAAATTAAAATTCCAATGCCTCTGGTTGAACTTGTTAGGAACCCAATCTATCAAAAACAAATTGCTAAAGAAATAAAAAAAAATTGATGTTGAATGTCAAGCTGATGTTATCAATTTGCAGGATGAAAAACCTACAATCATGCTTGGACCATAGATTGAAATTAGTAAGGATTTTGTTTCTCCGTTCTATATTACATTAACTGTGCATGATCATTTACTTCACAATTGCATACTAGACTCAGAAGCCTCACATAATTTAATGCATAATATTATCATGGAAAAATTGGGGCTTGAAATTAACAGACCTTATCAAGATTTATACTCATTTGATTCTAGAAAGGTTAAGTGTCAAGGTATGATTAAATATTTAGTTTTGAATCTTGCTTGGGTTCTTGTGAAAAGTATCCTTATGGATGTGGTTGTTGTTGATGTTCCTGCCAAGTATGGTATGCTTATATCCAGATCTTGGGGTGCCAAGCTAGGAGGATCGGTTCAACTAGACATGACCTATTCTACAATTCCAATTTTTGGTGGACAATTTACTCGACTGTACGAAGAAACTAGACCGGTGTATACTATAAGTGACCCTCAAAACCCCAATAACTACCTAGTCTATGTTGTTGATCAATACTTAGGAAATTGTATATTATCTATAGATGATGATTTTGAAGAATGTATAGAAGAAGAAAATCAAAAAATAGAAATTTCAAAGAAAAATATAAATGTTAGAGAAGGGATGTGGAAAATGTTCTTCGATGGTGCGTCATCCTGCAAAGGAGCTGGATCTAGAGTTTTATTCATGGCACCAGGTGATGAGTATGTTATTCCTTTCTCTTATAGATTACAATGGTATGTTGATTACACCAATAATTTATGTGAATATGAAGCTTTAGTTTTAGGATTAGAAGTTGCAAGAAAATTAAAAATCGAACATTTGATAGTTTATGGTGATGTTGAGCTAATTGTAAAAAAATGAAAACAACAATATCAAGCTAAGAATCCAAGATTGAGATCATATATAAATTGTTCCTAGGATCTTATAGAGAATTTATTCGCGTCCTTTAATATTCGCTCTATTCCCAAAATGCAAAATCAACAAGCTGATTCTTTGTCCAAAGTTGTTGCAACTTTCATACCACCTACTATTTTGAAGTTGAAATATCATATTGAGATGAGACATAGACCTTCAATTCCAAAAAATGTTCAAGATTGGAAAGTATTTGAAGATGATGAACAAATCAAGCAGTTCCTGGAAATGGTAGATGAGTTTTTTGAGACCAACATAGATCAAGAAAATCAGAATGATCCTTCTTGGATTATGCAGGAAGTAGAGAACACAGAAAAGTTCCAAGATAAAATTGTAAATCACTGCATGCTCTTACTTAAAAACAATCAAATTCCCAGAGGTTTGATCCCTCTAGAAAGTTTGTTTGACCAGGATGATATACCTTTAAAGTCTACTTTGCGACCTCAACCCAAAGAAGTTGAAGAATATAATGTAGGAACTAATGAAAATTCCAAAATGGTCAAAATATCAAAATATCTTCTGAACAAATAAATAGTAAATATGTTGAGTTACTTAAACAATATAAAGATATTTATTTCATGGTCTTATGATGATTTAAAAACTTACGATACTTCTTTTATTGAACATAATATTCCCTTAAAACATGGTATTAAGCCTTTCAAGTAGAAGCTTAGACAGACAAACCCAATTCTTCTGTCGGTAATAGAAAAGGAGGTTAAAAAACTCCTTGATGCAAAAATCATCGTTCCCCTCAGATACTCTGAATGGGTGGCCAATTTGGTCCCTATTAGAAATACGAATGACAAAATAAGAATCTGCATTGATTTTAGGAGCTTAAATCATTATTCTCTTAAAGATAACTACCCGCTCCCAAAAATGGACCATGTTTTAGAGAAGGTAGTAGGGGATAACATAATTTCTATGATTGATGGTTTCTCAGGATATAATCAGATTGTTGTTCATGAAGATGATAGAGAAAAGATTGTGTTTACTACTCCATGGGGAACCTTTATGTATGATAACATTCCTTTTGGTTTAATGAATGCAAAAGAAACTTTCCAGAGAGAAATGGATATTGTGTTCGTCAGTAAGAGACAAGTTTGTTGTTATTTATCTAGACGATCTGATATTTTTTTCCAATTATGATGCAGAACATTTGATGCACCTCAGAAAGACTTTTGAAAAATGCATAAAATTTGGTTTGTCCCTTAACCCCCAAAAATCACACTTTGTTATGCAAGAAGGTAAAATTTTAGGTCATATAGTTTCAAAAGATGGAATCAAGGTTGATCCTAAACAAATTGGGGCTATTGACCTTGTTAATATTCCTAGAAATAGAAAAAAGATACAATTTTTTTTAGGTAAGATCAATTTTTTGAGGAGATTTATTCCTAACTTTGCTGAAATAATCAAATTGATTACAGATATGCTAAAAAATGACAACAAAGTAAAATGGACTGCAGAAGCCAAAGCGTCTTTCGAGCGTGTTAAGAAAGCTATAGGAGAAGCACTAGTATTGGTAAGTTTTAACTATACAAAATAATTGTTAATCTTCTCTTTCTCTTCTGAACATATTGTTGCACCAGTGCTCCTTCAAAAGAATGAAGAAGGATTCGAACAACCAATAGTCTTTTTGAGCAAAAGCCTCATGGACGCAGAGCTAAGATATGATATACTTGAAAAACAAGCTTATGAAATGGTGAAGGCTCTCAAGGATTTCAGAACATATGTCTTGCACTTCAAAATAATTTCTTATGTACCAACAAATGAAATTAAAGATACCTTGGTTTAGCCAGACAATGATGGAATAAAAGGTAGATGGTTGGCTAAAATTCAAGAGTTTGATTTAGAAGTGAAAGCAACCAAGCTAGTGAAAGGTCAAGGTATGGCAAGGTTGTTAGCTTAATCAAATTTCAGAGTGCTTGGAATAAATAACTTCAAATCACATGATTCTCTCCTAGATATAGGGGAAATTGACGATCAAGCACCTATAATTCAGATTGAAGATAATTTTTCTTCCTCTTCCTGGTACCGTGATATTCTTACATACATCCTTACTCTTTAATTCCAAAATAACATGAATCCTTCTAAAGAAACAACTTTAAAGCTACATGAAATTAAGTATTGCATTATTGATGGCAAGATACACTGGAAAGACCCTTTGGGTTTCTTGTTATGTTGCCTGATAGAATCTGAAACAGAAGGTGTCATTGACGAATTTCATGAAGGAGTATGTGGAGGACATCATGCCTGGAGAGAAACAACTTACAAAATTTTAAGGGCAGGATATTATTGGCCAAAATTATGTACCGATGTAAATGCAAGGGTCATAGCTTGCAATCCATGCCAATGGTTTGCTGGTAAGAAAAGTCTTTTTGCCTTACCTCTAATTCCAGTAAAACCTTAAGCTCCTTTCCAACAATGGGGCCTAGAATTCATTGGAGAAATTCATCCGCAATCAAGTGCTCAACATAGATGGATTCTAACCGCTACTGATTACTTTACGAAATGGGTTGAAGCCATTCCAACTCGGAATGCTACAGATTCGGTAGTAATAAATGTTTTGGAAGAAAACATCCTAGCAAGATTTGGTTTTCCTAGAAAAATAGTTACTAATAATGCTCAGGCTTTTAAATCTATGGAAATGATCAATTTCTCTCAGAAATACAATATTATTTTAGGCCATTCTACAGCTTATTATCCTCAGGGAAATGGGTTGGTTGAATCATCTAACAAGAGTTTGATAACTATAATCAAGAAATTTTTGACAGAAAATAAAAAAAACCTTGGCATACTCACTTAAAGTACGCCTTATGGGCAAACCGAATTGGCACCAAGAGATCTATAGGTATGTCTCATTTCCAATTATTTTATGGTATTGATGTTATCCTTCCTATTAATCTTGCTCTTGATGTGATGAAACTTTGGCAGGATGAAAATGAAGAGCCAAACGTTGTTATGAGAAGAATGGATCAAATCATCGAAGTTCAGCATAATAGAGTAGAAGTGGAAGATAAGCTTCAAAAGTACCAGGATAATATGAAAACCCTTTTTGATAAAAAAAATCCAAAGACAGGGAGTTTGTTCCTCGCGATTTAGTTTTAAAATGGGAAGCTAGAAAGGAAGATGCAGGGAAACAGGAAAAATTCCATCATCTCTGGTTTGGACCATTCAAAATTGCAGTTGCTAAGGGAAAAAACCCATTCTCACTGGAAAATATTGATGGAGAAATTCTTGACGCTCCCATCAATGGGCATTATTTAAAACATTGCATGCAGTAATTACATTTTAGATTTCCATTGTATATATCGGATTGGATTGACATTGGCATTTTAATTTTCAATTGTTCTTTTATTTTTGTAAATTACCTGAGTCATTTGATCATCTGTTGTAAATATTTTCAATAAATTTATGATTGCTTGATATCATTGAAACGAAAAATAAAAACATATGTATCACATATCATCTCTATTCTACAGGATTTTCTGAATTTTTCATTTTATTCCTCTTTCAGAATAGATCTTGTTGAACAAGAGATGAGGCTGAATAATAATTCGACACTCATTTTTCAAACATTTGATTTGTCTAAAAATAGGTGATAAATTAATAATCTGCCTTGCTAAAAATTCAAAAGGAAAATAAGGTATGGTTCCTACTCTTCTTATAGTTCAAATAAAATTGTAAGAAAATTATGTTTGAAATGAATGTGAAGGAAGTTTTTCTCATGATAATATTATCACCTTACCTAAGAATCAGAGAGGTATAAAATTACAACTTAAAGTGTCATGCTGATAAATTCCAAATCCATCTCTGAGATGAAAATGAAAATGATAATAAATAAACTCGAAAAAATCCTGAACTAAAGACACAATTTCGTGTGGGATTAGGATATTTTGTTTTAGATGCTCTGAATCTTTGATTTGGTTACTTTTTACCTATCCTGGGATTTTTATTCACTACAGATTTTATTTTTCCTTTCTCCCCCTTTTTAGTCTTCATAGAAAGAAAGAAACTTACCCTGACTCTGAAAACTTAAAAACATATTTTCAAAACAAGATTAGGCAAAAATGTTTATGTTCCTTTGATTTTAATTGAAAAAGTATGTCTAGGATAATCTTGATAATTTTTGCTCTTCTATCAAACTTTAAACTAAGTAATTCACTCAAGGTTGATCCCTAAAAGATTAAGATTCCAATAAAAAAAATTCCTATAGGCAAAGTTGTATTGAAAATTGGAAGAAATTTAGTTTCAGAGTATTCTTAAAATTGTTGACAAACCTTCTTTTCAAAATTTAAACAGATATCATCCCTTGTATGTTACATACAGATTGATTGCCCCCACTTAAAAATATTAAAATATAAGACAGATGGTGAAAGGAAATTCATAATTTGATTGCCCCCATCTTGTCCAAAAGAGACGATGAAAGGAAATTCATATATTGATTTCCCTCATCTCAACGAAATGCAAAAGTGTTAATTGAAGTGGTGAAAGGAAATTCAATGGGAGAAGTAGATAACTTCATCGGGGTATTGCACATGCTTGGTGGAAGTGAAGCAATATCTATGATATTTATAAGGTTGTCATACATATCCATATATCATACTTTGTTATCTAGTTCTCTTTCCGGTGATATTTACATCCTGAACCAACTAGGGATTCCCTAAATAAATTGTTACATCTGCTTAACCTTGAAGCAAACAAAGTTAGTCGAAGACTGATATTTTAGTTAAAGTTATTTTGATTATCTTAAAAAAATATAAAATCAGTTTTAGGAAAATGAAGTTTTAAATAACCTAACCTAAGATCAAACATTAAGTACGTTTTGAAGGTTTTTTGAGATTTGGTTAAGTTCATTTTTTTCTATGTATGATTAATTCTTAAATAAAAATAGGAACATGTTTTTCAAAAAGAAATAATGACTCCATTTACCCAATAAAGTAACTTGTTCTATTATTCTTTCATGCCTCATAGGGAGCCACAATCCTCAAGTGGAGCCTATGTTAGAACACGCATAATTTTGAGCTTTTGAGCTTTATATATTTTACCTCTTAGAAATAAAAAAAATTCCCAAAAAAGCAAAAAACTTAGAAAGCGACCTTTTAAAATTAAAATAAATCCATTGGTTTTTATTTATCAATAAGGCACTTATGATATCTATCCTCAATGAGTTACTCTAATTTTATCAAACAATCCTAATGATCTCTGAAGTTTAGAAGTTTCCTAAGATTTAAAAGAAAGTCTTTAACGGTCGATTCGTGCTTCGAGTATTTCAGCAAACCTAAAAAAAAAAACCTGAAACTCTGAATTCCCAAAGATAGTCACTCATGATCATTACTAAATGGATTATGGACACGAGTCATAGGACACATGTCCTTTAAGAATGTTTTCTTGGGTTGACATAGGGAACTAATTTTTGACATTTACGTCGGATAATTCACAGGTTTTCAAGTGACACGTGGCACCTCTCTTTTCTTGACACATCATCAAGAATGACATCATCTCTGCCACGTCACTCTGAGAGACTGTTCTTCAGGAGTTTTTGATTTCACAATCCCAGGAGTATCAAAGCATCGAAGTAAAGTAATTACAAAAAGTAAAAAAGGGTTTCAAAGCGTTAATAAAGCAGTTAAAGGATTTAATTAGTCATGATTAAGTGTTAATTAATCACTTCACAGTTTCGGACTTCGAAAAAATTCCATTGTACTATATTAAAAACTTATGAATTCCAAACTTCCAAAATACTTAAATTTAATACAACGTTTTAAAACATGATTAATTAAGACATAAAAGTGATTACTTAGAGATTAACTCCTCCACGAATTTGGACTTCGAGAGATTTCCACCCTGTCACATCCAAAATTTTCGAATGTGAACCGTCGAAGTATTAATGACATTTATAATTGATTAAGGTTAATGATTTCAAATAAATATTGTGAATCACTAGGTAATGAATTCCAGTAAGTTTAATAAATTATTCGTCAGTAGAGCTATACGAAGATCGATAGACTTTTTGAATAAAGCACTTCAAATTTCAAAATCATTTTTACCATTTGCAATTAGCAGTTTTTTATTCAGTGTAGATCTTATAGAATTCTCTTGTCACAGGTAGGCTAATTTTGTTTCCTTGAGGATTATGGTGCCACGAAAAGCTACAAAGAAGCTTGATGCATCATGTGATGATTCAAATCCAAATGCATATGTTCTATCAGACACAACTCCATGAGTTGTGGACGCCATTAAAACATGGAAGCAGGTGTTCGATATCTTGGAGGATGAGATTATTAACTTTCTAGAAGAATATGTCGAGGAAGACAATGAGTCTTTTTCATCTAATCTTAGATTTGTAGCACAGTCGAAACTGCATAAAATCATTGCACGACCCATAATTATACCCTACAATGATATGATAAATTGGGCTTTGGAACATGTCTACGTCCAAACCAGGAGCGTCATCAACCACCAACAGGTCGTCGTCAGTTATTTCTGACCAGAGAACCTACAAGTAATGTATAACCTTTCCCCTACCCCTAAATACACTTAAAATGTTTCATTTCGTCCAGATTTTGAGAGAAGGGAATGCACTCAATATGGTAGAAATGGCCATGATATAGTTAAGACCTGGTGGGGACATACGAAAAAATTCAGAGTCAACGCTGATGGTATGTATGCCATGGTGTCATTAGATGCTCACATTTTGTATATATCCATGATGCTCTGTCACGTGTTTGGGAAGAAGAACACTACACACTTCGCAGTTGAGTGGGTAGCCATCATGAATGAAGTAGCCGAGGGTTATACCTTCAATTGGGATAAAATGCTATCTGATAATTTGGCCAAGGAAATTGCAGAGTATAAATCAAAAAAATCAAAAGGGAACCCTTCTTCATTTTACATGTCAACATATATTCTAGATGACATTTGTTTCATGACCCCTTTTCCCCTAATGAACTGGATTTGGACCCCGACCAGTTATGATCCAATTCATTTCTACCACTCCAAATTATGGGAGGAAAATGCCAAATATTTCTTTTACAAAATATGTCACAACATTGTGGTACATGTTCACATAGCTATCTATGGTCACCAGCTACCCCCGGATTTCAACAAAGATTATGGGGAACTTAGGAAAACTTGCAGATTGGTTCATTGAGGAGAATTTCTCCTATATCATAGTATTTGGTTGTTCCATTCCTCCTCATGCCCTCCCACAGTTTTTACCTAACAGTCTGGTATGCACAGAAGTGGCATACCAAACAGTAGCAGGAGGTATCAACAAATAATTGAAAGCAGCTCAGAAAAAGGTTTGGCCAACTTTTCCCATTCAAGTTGGCATGTTCACATTATTAGATTTTGGTCATTCTAAATTCAAGTTTGCAGCCCTGGAAGATGTCAAATTAGTTGACATCGAATTGAAGAAACATGATCCACATAAGATAGTGGAAAATCATTTAGCTCAATTTAACATGAAGCGATACATCCATGAGAATTCTCCTTATGACTGTATGTTTGGGGGAATTAGATATTATGAGGAAGTTCAAAGAAGATTCCAAACTCTACCTCCTGACTAACAAGTTCGTTTCCTCATCTTTAAAAAGCACAGACGAAACAATTTGCTAAAGATATTGCAAGGAGAATCAAAACCCATGCCTTCTTCACATGAAGCTAGACCCACAGGACCTAAGTCGAGTTTCTCTACTAAGCACAAAGTTGAAGAAGTCCAAAAAAGACCAGAAGTGTTATTTCACGAAATAAGAGAATCATTTAAGTACTGAATGATCCACAAGTTTTAGCTCGGTTCGAAGCTTTCATGAATCCGGGACAAGTTGTTCCTTATTCAACACCAACTACTTTTATTGGCACCTCAAATACAATAGGATGGGAACCTTCCACAGAAATTATGTCTCCTATTACATCATTAACCCCTTTACAAACCAGCTTCGGAAATCCTAGTTCCGAACCCACTTTTGTTGGTGATCTTACTCCTATCTTTCCTGAAGAGGTTTCTCCCTCAAATTTCTTTTTAGCAAGAAACGAAAATCTATTGTAAAAAGAGAATCCCACCAAAAGGATTGAGTAGTCACTAAAAGGAAAAGATTGGTGTATGACAGGAAAGGCCAAGATGATCCTGAGTTTACAAAAGAAGTTGTAGGTTCACTAGGGGATTTTTCCACTGCTAATCAATGGTCAATGGACAATTTAACCGAACAAGTGTGATAGAAATGTCTCTTGGTAGAGAAATTGTAGAATGAGATACAAAGTACAAAGAAAATTTTTGGGAGCAGGATGAAACAAGACATTGAACAAATCAGGGCTAGTTATCAGCATCAAATGAAGCAATTTCAAGATAACCTTGAGCTTCTCTACCGGAGTTCACAGACTAGCCAAGGTTTTATCACTCAGCATGATGATTTGATTGAGCATTTGTAGACCAAATTGACCATAACAAAGAACACAATGATAGATATTACTTCCTTCAAAACACAAGCATCAGAAATCAATGAGAAGTTGGAATTTGCCCAGCAAGAGCTCTATCAAAAAGTAGATGTTATTCAGAAATGTTATCAAGCAGTAGACCTTTCTCTAAAAAATATTTATGTCAAGGAAAAAGAGGCTTGTGCAGCCTGGTATAAGTTTCAAGAGGTTCTCATATGGAAGTAGAAATATAATACCCCTGGTCTTCCCCTTCTCTCTCATTCTGAACAAGTAAGAGGCGAAATGCCCTAAAAGACCGGGAAACAAATTTGGAAGGAAATAACTTTCCAGAGATGTAAAAGAGGCTTGTCTAGAGGCATTATCTTCAATAAATAAAAAGTTGATTGAATTCCAAGGGAATAATATCTCAGATGCATTGGGGCAGATCGAAATAGAAATGAACCAACAAAGCTCCAGAAATAACAAGGAAAATACGCAGTTGGCCATCCAAGAGATGAGCCATATTGATATACTTAAAAGCAATGAATGGTTGATTAATCCAAGTTCACAATATCGGGTCACAGTCCAAGAAGTGAATAACATCTAGGAGAAGTTTCCACAAATACAAAAGAATATGTTTTCCTTTCAATTGAATGAAATGATTGAGCCTTCAAGATTCTTGGTATCATTGATGGACAGGTGCACCCAATGCATTGAACAGGGAAAATCAAGTGTAGCTAAGAGAAAATCAAAAATCATGCACAACGTCTGCTTTCTCCACCCACTCTACCTTTCACCCTCCAACCTGTCACACTCTACATGTCACTTACCCTATCTATCCCTACCACCCATATTCTTGCATCCACTCATCCCACCTCCTTATTGGACACTTTTTCCCACATCATCCTATTCGGGAATAGTTACTCTTCCCCATAACCATTATCCATCCCATAACTAGCCAACGCTGAGATACTTGTCTAATTATTCCCCCCATGCCTTCAACTGCAATTATTTATTCTGGTGAACGCATCCGAAGGGACATATGGCAACGAGATCAAATGACAAAGACAGTAAGCCAAATTTTTGTGGTGGCCTTAATGGGCATGTGTACCTAGATTAAATATCAAAGGAAAATGAGTGCATCTACAAGAAGGCGGAGAGACATAGGAAGTGCCAACAAAACTCAATAATATTTTCATGTTGTTATTTTATTCGGATGTATTTTATTTTTAGTCATATATTGTGGGAAGTCCAATGATTTTCAGTTGCGACAAATTTTGAATAAATAGATAGATTTTAGATCTATTCGAGGTTTCTTCTTGACGAATGTAAAAGAGAAACTCTTTTGAGTATTAATACAAGTGCAGACAGAGATTCTAAGCTTCGTTCAATTTGAGTTATGTATTTTCTCTATGTTTCCATTTCTATGAATTTCTTTCTGTAGTTCTTAAAGAGTGAATGATTACAATTTAGTACTACATCTATTGTGATCATATTATATCATAATTTCATTCAGTAACAACTTTTCCTCTGTTATTACTATGAGTAAAACAAGACCTGTGATTTGCATGAATTACTGCATTTTTATCTCCTTTTCAAGGGTGCATCTTCTACTTTTATTCTACTACAAACAAGGTGAGACTTATCTGTAATTGATACCTGAATTTGTTTAACAGTTTTGTAAATCATTTATACATCATTTGACATTATAATTGTGACTCGGATAACGAGATACATCCTCTGTACTGTCTTTTCATTAATTTCATTTAAAGATTATTTCTCAGAAAACTGAAGGTAGAAAAAACACTCATAAAAACATTCCATTTAAAACCTTTGATGCCTGACATTATTCTTTGAGGCTTAGAATCAATATCACGAGCAACACATATGATAGGAGATACAATTAAATTTCTCAAACTAACGAAGAGGGAAAAAGGAAGTGTTACATTTGCAGATAATGTATCTGCTAAAATAATTGGAAAAGGTATAGTCACCTTGGGCAACAAGAAAAACAAAGCAGAAAATGTGTTACTAGTTGAAAATATGAAGCCTAATCTTCTAAGTGTAATCCAAACTTGTTATCAAGGGAATATACTCATGTTTGACTCCCAAAAATGTGAAATAAGAGAAGAAGGGTCAAGAAAATTAGTTGCAATTGCACCAAGAACTTCAAGAAATATGTATATGTTAGATATTAAGAAAGATAAAAAATCCCATAAGAGTCAATCATATGAAGGTTGGTTGTGGCACAGAATGATAAGACACTTGAGCTTTGATAATCTGATCAAAGCTAGTAAAAATGGAGTTGTAAAAGACATTCCAAAATTCATCAAGCCCTCGTATCCTATTTGCAAACACTGTCAATTAGGAAAGAGGACAAGAGTCATATTCAAGACAAAAGAGAATTTGTATCAAAACCCTTGGAGATTGTTCACACTGATATCTATGGGCCCTCTAGGAATAAAAGCATACAAGGGAAACACTACTTCATGTTGATCATTGATGACTACACAAGGATGACCTGGGTATATTTCTCAAAGAAAAATCTGAGGCACTTGAAAAGTCTAAAGCATTCAAGACTTATGTAGAGAATGAAACATATCTCAAAATAAAATTCTAAGATCAGATAATGGAGGGGAATTTACCTCTAAATAATTCAATAAGTTTTGTGAATATCATGGAATCAAGAGACAATTCCAAGCTCCAAGAAATTCTCAACAGAATGGATTTTTGGAGAAGAAAAATAGAATTGTTCAAGAGACTACTAGAACTATGTTGAATGAAGCCAAGATTCCAGACAAATTTTGGAGAGATGCAATATATACAATAGTTCACATACTTAATCGAGCAAAACTGAGAGCTAACTATGACAAATCCCCTTATGAATTGTGGTTTGGAAGACCAACATCTGAAACATTTCAGAGTCTTTGGAAGTAAGTGTTACATTAAGAGGGATGAAGATAATATAGGGAAATTTGACGCTAGATCACATGAAGGTATATTTTTTGGATATTCACCTTACAAAAAGGCCTACAAATGCTATAATCTAAGATTGCACAAAATAGTTGAAACTACAAATGTAAAAATAGATGATCTAAATTTGAGAAAAATCAAATCTCAAAATGAAACAAAAATTGATGAATGGAGAAGAACCAGTGATGATGAAGAAGGTGGTGATTCAAAACATGAAGAAAATGATGAAGAGTTGCAATAAAATGAACCATACACTGATGAAGAAAAAATTCAAGAAGATACACTCATGCCAAAACCACCATAAAAAAGGTTTCAAAAGAATCATCCAAAAAGTCAAATTATAGGAGACAAAAGTGTTGGAGTAGAAACAAGGATGGAACTTGTATATGTAGAATAAGTAATGATTTATGTAATAGAGCCTAAAATTTTTGGATAAGACACTAAAAGTGAGGATTGAATAAAAGCAATGAATGAGGAAATTGATCAAATAGAGAAAAGTCAAACTTGGGAACTGGTTCCAAGACCGAAATATAAAATTGTGGTAGGAACCAAATGGATATTCAAAAAAAAACTCAATGAAAATGGACAGATTGTAAAAAATAAAGCCATACTAGTATGCAAGGGATATGCCCAAGTAGAAGGAATTTACTTTGGAGAAATATTTTCCCCGGTAGTAAGATTAGAATCCATCATAATGTTTTTAGCTTTTTCATGTTTCAAAAAATTCAAAATCTATCAGTTGGATGTCAAGTCAGAGTTCTTGAATGGAACCTTAGAAGAAGAAGTCTACATAAAACAACCTGAATGGTTTAGGTTGACAGAAAAAATAGACTATGTATGCAAATTGAAGAAGGCTCTGTATACTCTTAAACAAGCCCCTAAAGCATGGTTCTCAAGACTTGATCAATATCTACAACAACAAGGATATAAGAGAGGAACCACTGATAGTAATCTATATATCAAAATTAAATAAAAAAAATTGATTGTTGTAGTGATATATGTGGATGATATAATCTTTGGAATTAATCTAACTATACTAAGAAAATAGTTTGCCACAAAAATGCAGAAAGATTTTGAGATGTCTATGCTAGGTGAACTAACTTTCTTCTTAGATTTACAAGTTACTCAAACAAAAGAAGGCATATTCATATGCCAAAGTAAATATGTCAAAGAAATGCTCAAGAAATTCCAAATGGAAGATTACAAACCAATGAGCACTCCTATGGTCACGGGATGCAAACTCGGCTTAGATAATGATTAACCAAAAGTAGACCGAACTGTGTGTAGATCCATAATTGGAATTCTATTATATGCAACAACAACAAGACCTGACATAATGCAGGTTGTAGGACTAGTGGGAAGGTTTCAATCCACACCTAAAGAAACTCATTTAAAAGTAGTAAAAAGGATATTCAGATATCTACAAGCTACATTAGATTTTGGATTATGGTATCCAAAAATAGGGGAGTTCATATTGAATGCATATACTAATGCAGATTGGGAAGGTAGTACACATGACAGGAAAAGCACCAGTGGAGGATAATTCTTCCTAGGAAAGTGTCTAGTGGCATGGCTAAGTAAGAAACAAACATCTATATCACTATTCACAGCAGAAGCAGAATACATTGTTGTTGCATCTTGTTGCAGACAAGTAATCTGGATGAAACAAACTATAGAAGATTTACAAGTGAAATATGATCATCCAATAATTATCAACTGGGATAACACAAGCATTATAAGTATCTCTAAGAATCTTGTAATGCACTCTAAAACCAACATATCCCAATCAAATACCATTTCCTCATAGATCAAGTTACTCAAAAAATGGTCAAAGTGGAGTATGTAGACACAAAAGAACAAATTGCAGACATTTTTACAAAACCCTTACCCATAAGCACATTTGAAAATCTTAGATAGAAATTAGTAGTAATCTTCATCCCTAATTGAACTGTAACAACATCATCAAAAAAGGAAGCACAAAGAGAGGGGGAGCATCATCTCAGGGGGAGAATAATATCAGGGGGAGAAAAGAAAGATCCCTTATTTCATTGTTGTCAAAGGGGGAGGAAAAGCAGCAAAATTCAAACTATAAGACTCAAAAAGAGGAATAATATAGTGAAAGAAAATTTTAATATGTTTTCATCAATGCCAAAGGGTGGGATTGTTGGAAGTCTAGTTGCCATTGATTTCAACAGTGTGCAGGACACATGTTTAGAGAAACAACACTAGATCGTGAAAATATCGGAGTGTTGGAAGTCTAGTCGTCATTGATGTCAACAGTGTGCAAGACCAAGTTCAAATAAATAGTGCTCCATCATGTAGAGATCGGGTAGGACACAAACTCAGAGAAAGAGCACTACATCACGCAGATATCACGCAGGACACAAACTCAAATAAAGAGCATTGCATTGCACATATATCACGTAGGACACAAGACCAGAGAAATAATGCAGAGATCACACCTGACACAAGCTCAGGAAGAAATAGCATTGGATCGCGCAGAGATCGCACAGAACACAATCTTGGGAGAAAAAGTGTTTCATTCCAAAAAGATCACGTAGGACGCATGCTCAATATAAATACTGTTGCATCATACAATGATTGAGCCATTGAACAATATTATAGATAGGTGATAGATGTATCGTGATTTGTCCATCTAACCTACCACGCACGACATGGAAGTAATATTAAAACCTCATTGTTGGGTCCCCTACTGTGCGACATGGAAGAAGTATTAAAAATCACATTTCTTGAGTCCCCTACCATGCATGACATGGAAGTAATATTAAAACCACATTGTTGATTTCCCTACCGTGAGCGACATGTAAATAGTATTAAATCCCCATTGTGACAACTTTCGAGACACAAGAAGGAGCATCCCATTGCAACAAGTTCTGAGACATAAGAGGCACCGCCTCATTGCGACAAGTTTTTGAGACACAAGAGGGGAAGCCCCATTATGACAAGTTCTGAGACACAAGAAGGCATAGTATCATTGCGACAAGTTTCGAGACATGAGAGGCACAACCCCCCATTACGACTATTTTCAAGACATAAGAAGGCATAGTATCATTGCAGAAATTTTTCGAAATATGAGAGGCACAACCTCATTGCAATATGTTTTTGAGACACGAGAGGCGCAGCCCCATTATGACAAGTTATGAGACGTAAAAAGGCACAGTATCATTGCGAAAATATTTCGACAGATGAGAATCACATCCCCATTAAGACAAAGTTCTGATACACAAGAGGCGCAGTTCATTGCGACAAAGTTCTGAGACATGAAAGGTACAACACTGTTGTGACAATGTTTCGAAACACGAAGGACATAGCCCCATTGAGACTTAAGTCACGATAGTTTCCCTAAGTAAAATGAACTGGAAATGGGTTGAAGGAAGTCATTAGGTGCCCAAGACAATTAGGCGCGGAAATCAACTATCAATATTGAATCTTTATCACAATCCAACGATAGTCGAGTTTTGATGAAACTAGAGCATTGTGTAAGTGACAGTCTTAGTCATATTTTTAAGAGTTTCTCAGATTGACCATTCCATAAGGAAGATTGACATAAGAAAGAACTAAAATCAATTAATTTAAAGGGGATTTGCAAGTCAATTTAAGTTAATGTCAATAACATCCTATTATTAATGAAGTGGCACATTGATTCAATGAAGAGACATAATGGTTTAGTGATGCACACAATTTGGTAAGATATATAAACCCATCAAAATGAAGAATGAAAGTGTGACTCAGGATACATCTGAGTATACTTGAATAAGAGTCACCAAAATATATCAGAGTGAAACTAAAAAATGAGTAGTGAGGGTGGAAGGGAGGAGCTCAAGAGGATTTCAGTCCTCTACAGGTTGAAGCTTGAACATCAGGAAGTTGCAGCTTCCTTTCAAGTTGGTTATTGAAGAATACAGGGGGTTGGAGCCTCCTTTGAAGTTGGTGCTTGGAGAAGCAAGGAGTTGTAGCTTCCTTGAGTAGGTGCTCAAAAAATAAGTGGATGTGTGTCTCCAAGATTTGGTGCTCTAAAGAGGATTGGTGTCCTTCACAATCACATATTATTATTTATAAACTTTGTAATTCTTGTTATTTATATTTATAATTTATTTTAAATACAATTCCATTGTTGATCTATTGTGGTGATTAACAAAATAACAAAGTAATTACTAATTGTTTAAAAAAAGGGTAATATTGATTCACCCTTCCCCCTCTCAGTATTTCCAACACATAGATTTTGCGAGATATGCTAGTCCTTTTGATTTTTCTGCTATACCTGGTTTTCCTAATGGAATGCCTAATATTAAAATATGGGGTAAATGTCTTCCTTAGTTTTGAGAAGATGATGATGATATCCCTGAAAAACACTTACAATATTTTCACGATTGTATGAATATGTTAGGTATTGTTCATGAAGATGCACTAATGAATCTTTTCATGATGTCCTTGGAAAAGGATGCTTGAAAATGGTTTAGAAATCTTCCTCTTGCTATTGCTTCTTCTCTGAAATATTTTCATGCATGTATTCACTATCATTGTAGAATAACTTATCGAGTTGAGCTTCTTTTTTAACATTGTTGTAATCAAGAATTTGAAATAGAACATAACTCCTATCATAGTGAAGAATATAAAAAAAAATTGTTGATAATGAATTTAAGCAAGAAAGTAGTTATGGAAATTTTCAAGAAGATACACTTTCTTTTCATGTTCCTAATGACCAAAATCATAACTACGATCAAGATATTGTTTCCTCTTTCCTTGAAATTGATCAAGAGTTTCAAATAGTTCTTGAATCTTTTATAGATACAAAATATGTTGATATTTTTGAAGAAGAAGATATTGATTTGTTTACTAATTTTGTTCACTATTTTGATTATCATAAAGTCTTTGTGAGGATAAAAAATGTGTTGTACTATGTTTTCATTGATGTCAAAGGGTTTATTTCAAGTATTGTCATAGTGATGTGTTTGTATCATTGATATATTGATTATTGGTTATATGGTCATTGTTGCAATTTTTGTCAAAGGGTTGATGTCAAGTGGTGTCATAATGATGTGTTGATATTAAAGGGATTTGTATCATTGATTTCATGTCATGGTTGATGGGAAGAACCAAATGGATAAACTCCAAAGTGGTCCCCTTATGTTGAAAGCCCTCACGGGAAGACGCTTTTGGATAAAGTTCTCAAAGTGGTCCCCTTATGGTGAAATCCCTCATGGGAAGATGCTTTGTGAAGTCCAAATGGTTAGTTGGTTGAGTAGCCTAGCAGTGTGGTTACGAAACCCAAGTTTGATTGAGGAATAATGTAATGAAGATCAATGAATTTGCAGAAGAAACTATTCTAGATGGATATTATATGTCATTTTGTTTCCGGTGATATGTGGAACATCACATAGTTGCTTACAGTTAGAGAGTTATGACCATGTGAAGTTGGAAAACCCTCATGAGTTGTCTAGAATCCCCTAGAAGTTCAAAGAAGTCAAATTATTCTAGAAGATCCTAGAAGAAGTTGACCAGTCAAAGTGGTTGGTCATGGGTTAAGTGGTTGCAACAAGAAAAAAATTAAAAATAAATTAGTTACAACTAGAAGTGGCGAGTTTACTATTTGTGGATAAAGTGGTTGTAAGTGGACAAAGTGGTTAGAAGTGGGTTAGCTCCAAAAGAAGGAAGTTGGGTAAGTTGGTTAGAAGATAACCCCAAGAGGAAGCTACTTGGAGAAGTATAAATAAGAGAGAAAGGGTCTCTTATGGGTGTGATCTTTGAGCATATTGAATATCCATTTGTGAAAGGTTATTTGGGCAAGTATTATTAATAAATCAAATTCGCGGCAAAAAAAGTGCGGCAAAAAAATCACGGCAGAAGAATCGCGGTAGCAGAATTGTGGCAGCAGAACCGCAATAGCAGAATTGCGGCAGCAGAACCACAACAACAAAATCGCAGCGGTAGATTTGGCAGTTGTAGAAAGTTGGCAGTTTGTTAACCACATCAGATTTGCATATTGGAATTGTTCCAATTGTTGCATGATATGGTATAGGTCTTGATTATTTCTATGAGATTAAAGGTATGGTTTTGGCACATGGTCTTGTGTAAGGGTTTATGGTATTTGGTTTATGGAGAGTATGGTGTATTGCTAGAGGTATCTTATTGGTTAACTTGGTGATATTGTGCATATGGTTGAGAATTGACTTGATGATTGATATTTATGACTATATCATATTTGGATGATGAGATTAATGAGACAGGTTGAGGTGACAGTTTGTTGTGACAGGATATGTTGTGCGTAGTTGATGCACTTGTCTTGGTATAGACTGTTGGTACAGTTTGACAGATTTTTTTTTGTCTACACGCTGGGTCTTGTACTTGAGGATTGGATTCATCTTCTCAGTTGGTGTTGAGATCTGCATGTTCAGTCTTGCATTGACATTTGGTGCTCTCTTTGAGTTGGTGCTCATTTCAGTTGGTGTTGATAAACCCCAAGGATTGTATTTTGTAATATAAAATAAACGTATACATATATCCGGTGTTCCCTGTGTTCTTTATTGTGATGGTGATAGTTCTTTATTGTTAATATATGTCATTGAGATATGTTTACATGCAAGAAACTAAGTGTGAATAGAAGTAACGAGTAATTATGTTGTGAATGGTGATGKTTAACTAAAGTTTTGTAAGAAGTTTAAAAAAGAGCCTCACACTRATTCACCCCGMCCCCCTCTCAAYGTGGTCGGTGTGTCCAACATAATGCTTTGTAGAACAGTTTMTATATGAACTTAAACAAAGYCKTGATCCCCACAAATAGAAAGAAGAATCTTTTGAAGTTTTAGYTGCCCATAAAGAACTRATACAAATAACTTTAGAAGMTTTAAGAAACCYRCATGATATGGATACTAAAATGCACTCTCGTGTAATAAATTATATCTCTGAAATCTTTTCAAAATTMAATAAAYAYTAATATATWTGATAATGAGGYTTTATCTATTTATTTCCTTCATGATGAAAAGATATCAGTAAAAGGTAGAAACAAAAGTCCAYAAAAGTATACWTAAGGATATGATGGTTGATGAATTAGCATTGCAACATAATGACATTGCACGATGTAATKATTATGAAAATCAAAACTTAGGACATATCTTTCATAAAAAAAARAAGTGTCATSARATTAATGAAACTCTTACTAAAGCATGTCCTATTCAAGATTTGGTTCAAGAAACAAAAGAGAATTGCACTTGCAATAATATAGTTAATAAATAAAAATATTTATCARCATYARAATTGATCGATAGAAAGCCTTACATTAGTAGACCTATTCWTTWTGAATTTCAATATTTGCATGATAAATCTCTAGCAARTGATTTTGCTTATAAAGTTGAAAGAAATATATTGTTGAAAATCAATTTCAATATGTACATCAATGTTATACTCCTATTGACACTAACTTTGAGAAATTATATGAGGACTTAAATGCTCAAAAAGAACTTAAAGATAATTTACATAATGTTGTTGTTCAAGAACTATTTGAATATAAACATAGTCAAGAACCTTTTAATAATGATTATGGAAATAGGCATATTTTTGAACTTGCAAATGTTGAACCTATGTCTGATGATTATGGAGATTCATATGATGAATCTTGTAAGGATATATTTCTGCCATCTATTTTTGTTGAAAAATTTGTTGTCCCAAATCTTTTTGAAGACTAAACCATGAATAAAGTAGAACATGATTCTTCATTATTATTTACAAAATTTTATAGCATCTCACATGTTTACGATGATTTTGATGAATATGGCGATACTAATTTTCAAAACTCATCCACTTCGGTTTCAATTAAGGAATATTTAAATTCATATTCATCTGGAAGGTTTTTTTGCTCATAACTATTGACAAGAAATTTATGTCCAAAAAGTCAACAATCAGGAAAAAGATCAACTACAAACTTGCAAGCATTGAGGAAAAATTAAATTCTCAAGAAACACCTTCATAAACTTTGGGCAATCAACCTAGGTATGATTATTATGATAATTGTGATGTTGATTTCCATAAACATTAATAAGAACACATTTCTCTTTCATTATTAACATAAATTTCCAACAGTAAATTCACTTATGTTAGTGAAGAAAAGGTATCTAAAGAGCAAGTTGACAATCAAGAAGTAATTGAAGTTTATGAATAGGAAAATGAATGTATGTTTTCTGAAATTTCCACTAAAGATACAAAAGAATTGGTACATGACACTATATTTTATGATGTTGATTTATCCTTGTCTTTTCTTCATAATTAAAAAATTGATGTAAAACTTAACAAAGATCCAAATTCTTTGGTATGTGATGAGCAACATAGTAGTACTGGGAAAAGCAAAAAAATGCTCTGAAATGATTTAGGGTTTCATATGTGTTCTCCCTAGCTACCTTCCATGGATTCTCCAGGAGGAGGGGAGTTTTCGCCCCCTCCTTCACCTGCTTCTTCTTTTCGCAATATTCTAGCCACATGTGGTAAGAATCTCCCCCCTGTGGAACCCCCTAGCTTCGTCAAGAAGCTCGATTCAATTCCTGAGATCGATCTGCCCCCGGACCACCCAATGAGGGTTGTAATTTCCCTGTCAGAACGAGGACTAGTAGGAAAATTCATGGGGCTCTGGCCTTCAACCCGAACCACAGACAATTGGATCCAAAGGAATTGGAGACCGCTGATCAAAAATAGTGTAACCTACTATGTGGTGGGAACAAGATTCTTTATCTTTGAATTCATTTCTCAGGAAGATAGGGATCTTATCTTCAGGAATGGGCCATACTTCATGGGCACTCAAGGGATTTATCTGAATCACTAGACTCCAAGCTTCGATCTAGCTCTAGAAGTCCCCAAGGATGTTTCAGTCTAGGTCAAGCTACTGAATCTTCCAATCCACTGTTGGAACCCCTCTTCACTTCAATTGATTGGGAATGGGTTGGGACAATACATCGACCGAGCAGACCCTAGAGACCAATACTCATGTGAAGGAATCTGCATGGAAGTCGATCTAGAGGAGGGACTACCTGAAGCGATCAAACTCAAAGTCAGATACTGGCAGCATTACCAGAAGCTGGACTACGAACAACTCTCATTCGAATGTAGGGGATGTCATGAATATGGACATTTCCAGAGGAACTGCCCTAAAAATCCAAACATGGAAAAAGAAGGGGGAGAAGGCTGGCAAAAATCAAGAAAAGGAAGATACAACTCCAAATCTAAAGGCCCAAGGAATGAAAAGACATCCCCCACACAATCCAAGGACCCAGGAAATAAGTTAGACAAAAGGGAAGAGAACACCTTCAAAATTATGGCTCAGGAAACTGCAGAGAAAACAATAGAAGAAAACACATAGGAAGAATCCTCATCGGAAGAAACGCGTGAAAATCGGAAGAAACGCGTGAAAATCTGACCCCCGAAGTCAGAGAAATCCACTCGTCGGCAGAAGAAGAAGAGAAATGCAAATCCCCGCCAAGAAAGGACGAAAGATCATACATAGAGGAAGGTGAGGTCTCGTTAGATACTGATTATGAAGGCGCAAGTGATGCCCTGGTCACACTAAAGAAAACAGTAAGAGGTAGGAAATCTAAGAAAGAATAAAGAGACAAAGAAACCTACAAAGACATCCTAAATGGAACGCAACCAACAATCAGACAACTGATCAATGTTAGACAGACAAGGAAGCATTCCAAGGCCTCCCAAGGAGGCCAGTGATCCCCCCAAGGTAATTTATGAATCTAACTTCCTAGAATTGTCAGGGATTCGGTAGAAAAAGGAAAGAAGAATCACTTAAGGACATCATAAGAGCCTCAAAATCAGATATCCTACTCCTCCAGGAGACCAATATGGACAACCAAGACTTACTCAAAGAAACAACTACCATATGGAGAATAAGCCAAGGAATATCAGAAAGCATAAGAGGTGCCTCAGGCGGGTTAGGCACCCTGTGGAATACTATGACATTCAATCTGATCAACTCTTATATGAGCATGCACTAAATCCACACCAGACTCCTTCACAAGGCAACGAGTCAACTGGTAAGTCTCTTCAATATCTATGTACCACACCTGTTAATGGAAAAAAGACAGTGTTGGGAGACCCTAAAATACTATTTATTGCAAAATGATCTAGACAATATCATTATTGGGGGGGATCTAAATGTGACCCTAGCTTTAGATGAAAAAAAAGGTGGCTCCATTGTGCGAGACCCAACAAGAGAGTGGGTGGAATATCTAATTTCAGACTGGGACCTAGAAGATATCAATCCTACTAAAGGAAAGTACACGTGGACAAATAAAAGGATAGGACCAAGGAATATAGCAGCCAAACTGGATATATTCCTCATCCAAAGCTCCTTCTTACTTCTGGGACTCACTCCCACCTCTGCGATCCTCCCCCACAGCGTGTCAAATCATAATCCCATCCTCTTAGAAATTTTGTGTGACAAAATCCAGGGACCCTTACCTTTCAGATTTAGCCCAACCTGGCCCCAAGACAAAGACTTCCTAAAGCTAGTGTCCAAATTATGGAATGGCACAGTAAGAGGCTCGGCCTTCTTTATGTGGGAAGAAAAACTAAGGAGATTAAAGACAACGCTAAAAATTTGGGTAAAAGGTCAGGAAAATCCAATAAAATCCCGTTAAGAAGCCCAAAAGTAGCTAGGGAACCACCAACTGGAAATGGAAAATCAGGATATCACCCAAGAATGCTTGCAATAAGAAGATCACCTACAAAGACAATGGCACAAGGTTTTTCGTGAGGAAGAAAATTACTAGAGACAGAAATCCAGAAGCCTTTGGCTGGAATCAGGAGATAGAAACACAAGCTACTTTCACAAGCAAGCTGAGGCAAGGAAGAAAGTTAAAACGGTGACAGAAATTCAAGTTCAAAATCAAACAATCACTGATCTGGAAGGCATTAAAGCAGCGGAAAATGAAGCCTTCGAAGAACTCTATACTGAAATGCAAAGGACTAATATAGACCCAAAGAGTACCCTCTCTCCCTTATCCCAAAACTCATCAAGGATGACATCAACAACAACCTAACTAAGGAATTTACTCAACAAGAAATAAAGGCGGCACTGGATCAAATGAATCATGACAAAGCCCTAGGCCCAGATGGCTTCACAACAAGATTCTATCAGCAGAGCTAAGATATAATAAAATCAGATCTAACAAAGCTGATCCAGAAATATCAAACCTGTAGTAAACTAGGAGGTGGAATGAATTCGGCATTCCTGGCGCTAATTCCGAAAGAAAAAGGAGCAATCAGCTTCGACAGATTTCGTCCAATCTCCCTCTACAATACAAGCTACAAAATCCTCACAAAAATAATAGCCAACAGAATTAAAACAATTCTCCCCATAATCATCCCCGAAAACCAAGGAGGATTCATCAAAGGCAGACACATAGTAGATAACATCATCCTATTGCAAGAGGCCCTGCACTCAAGCATCCGGAGAAAATAAAAAGGTATGATAATAAAACTTGACCTCGCTAATGCTTTTGATAGAGTAAGACATAATTTTTTATTTAATGTCATGGAAAATTTTGGGTTCGCCCCAGTTTTTGTAAATTGGATCAAAGCTTGTATTGGGTCACCCTGGATAGCCCCTCTTGTGAATGTAAGGGTAACTAAGTTCTTTCAAGCTTCCATAGGACTCCGACAAGGTTGCCCCCTCTCTCCCCTCCTCTATGCAATTCAAGCCTCAGTTCTGAGCTACCAACTGGAGCACTGCCAGAATCACAACAATCTCCATGGGTTGAGAATAGCGCCAGGGGTAAAGGACATAAATCATGCCCAGTTCGCGGATGACACTCTTCTAATGGGAGGAGCGAGCTTACACACAGCAAGGAAATTCAAGAATGAATTAGCGGATTACACAAAAATCTCAAGAAGTCTCATAATCCCTGCCAAAAGCAAGATCTATGGTTGGAATATAACGCCAAATGAAATTTTGGAGATCGCCAGGATATTGGGAATGGAAGGTTGTACCAAATGGAATGCCTTCAAATATCTGGGAGTCCCAATATTCAACTCTGCCCCAAGATCCTCACACTAGAATCTGTTGATTGACAAGATCAATAACAAGATAACTTCCTGGGGAGTGAACTGGTTAAACCTGGTAGGTAAAGTGGTCTTAATCAAGGCAATCATGTCCAGCATTCCAATATACCAAATCTCTTTTCTTTTGGACCCTATCTCCATAATACAAAAAATTGAAGAAATGTTCAGAAGGTTCCTATGGGAAGGGGGAAAATAGTCAGGGAGAAAGTTGCACCTAATAAGCTAGGAAAAAATCTCTAAACCTATCCTGGAAAGCGGTCTCAACTTCAAAAATGCACATGTTCAAAATCTGGCACTTGGGGCAAAGATGCTTTGGAACCTAACCATTGGGAAGCCAACGTGGAGTAAAAAAGTGTTATGGAAAAAGTAATTTAGGGGTCCAAGGGAAAGATGTATAGAGCATCCATGTTTAGAGAAAAGAGGCTCCCCAATATTCTCTCTCTGTCAAAAGACTATGCCCCATTTCAGATCTCATCTCACTTAGGTGCCAGGAAATGGGAAAAAAATCAATATTTGGCAGGACTCAATCATGGGAGATCCTCCCCTTGGGTTGAGACAATATATGGATCGACTCAAAGAGTGGATAGTCACTCAAAATTTAAACACTCTTTGGGACATCTCAATTTGGGGGAACGAGGAGCACAAGATGTGGCTAGGGTGGGAAATTTCTAACAGCCCCCCTGAATTAGAAGAGGAGTGGAACGCCATAAAACTTTGCCTCCAAGGGAAATCTCCCCTCAAGAAAAGAGGAAAAGACAAGTGAGGTCAGGGAACGAGCTTAGGGACATACACCACTGCAGCAAGGTCTTATCTCACAAACACCTACCCCAATGTCCCCCCAAATCCAACAATTTGGAAAGCAATTTGGACTTCCAAGTCCATCCCAAATATTGACATGTTTATTTGGACTCTAGCTCATAGAAGCATTCTAATGGGAGAAAACCTTAGAAGAAGGGGGTGGGAAGGCCCCAATAGATGCCGCTTTGTCTTCAAGCAGGAGAAACCACAGACCATCTTCTACTCAAATTTGCTTATTCCAAAGAAGTCTGGCAGTTGGATCTAGGGCTGCAAAGTGTCGTAATCATACCCCAAGATACGAGTAACCTTATTCAAAATTGGGATTCCATCTGCCCTTTCTAGACTGAGAAAAAAGGCCAAATCTTTGGTCTGTGGACAGTCCTCCCCAAATTCATCCTCTGGAAAATATGGCTGGAGAGAAACAATAGACTTTTCAGGGAACTCAAAAGAAGTCTATCCCAAGTTGCAATCAAGATACAGGCCTACTTTGGTGAAAGATCTCCCCACTTCTGCCAAACAAAGAATTCTAGAGGGCTAGAGTTGGAAGAGGAACAATGATTGGCTCAGTTTAAAATTCAAGACCAGGGGGGGAAAAAGGACAAAAACTCTGGCCATGTAGCCTGGGAAATACAAAAGGAGAAACAAGAGTTTGAAGACTGGAAGACAAAGGAAAAGAAACATATTTTTTCCTTTGACGGGGCCTCCAAAGGGAACCCAGGCTTGGCAGGTGGAGGAGGGATTCTAGAAATCCCCACCGGCTCAATAAAACTAATCTTCACCTGGGGACTCGGAACTGAAACTAACAATAGAGAAGAAGCCCTAGCCCTCTGGCAAGGGCTCATTCAAGCAATCATTCATAGCATTCAATATCTGGTAATAATTGGTGACTCCTAGATAGTAACCAACGCCTTAATCCACACAAGCAAACTCAAAAATGCAAAACTCAATAACCTCTTGGAGAAAATCCAACTCCTCGGGAATTTTCGATCTTATAAACTTTACCATGTTTTACGAAACCTAAATGAGAAAGTAGACGCCAAGGCCAATAAAGGCATCCTCTTGACTGTTGGAACTATGAAACTTAATGGAACAACGTCCACAGTGGATCTGCCCCATCTCTAGGGAGAAATCCAATAAAAAAATTAAAGTCATGAGATGGAAAGGGAAAGGCAACACGGAAGAAGGATTTGGCCAAATCCAAAGCGCTACAGGATAGCGCAAGTGGACAGAAGGTACAACCAAGAGAATCATTCAGGCATTGATTTTCATTGGGGAGGAGACAGAACAGCAAGTCTCCCATACCCCTCAGATCACAAAAATCGTTTAGGGGATTCAATATGGAAGGAGGTTGTGCTTAAATCGGGGAGAGGAACTCAACCCCTCATACCAATCTCACACAGAGACAACCAAGAAGGAAGTCGGCCCAGCCACGAGAAGATCGAGCGCAACAATAGGTTGCAAGGAGAAGAGAGGAAGTCGACAAATATGGCATCCAGCTCGGGAAGAAAACCATGCATAGAATAAAGGTTGAATGCAATGGACATTTCTCTGGAAAATTTAAAGAAAATGTTGAACTACCAGTTGGACTTTCTCCAAAATATAGACATAGACGCGGGAAGAAGATTAGAGATGCTGGAAGGGGACATTACCACCACAAAATTTGAGATCACTAAGGAGCTCGGCAAACTTAATAAAGAACTCAAGAACCCCAAGAAAGAATTTGAGGCCAGAATCACCCAGCTGGAGGAAAAAATGGCTCAGCTAAACAATGAATGGAAGCGATATCCAGAGAAGTAAATCAGTTTTCAAGTCACGAAAGGGAGTTCTACAATTTCTCAGCAAGAATGGCATTTTGTATAGAATCCTCTGCTGTAAATAAATTTGTAAAACATCCCACCCCTGGAAGGTTAGTATAGCCTCTAGGATTGTATTGGACTAGTAGAGCGTGGCTCACCATAGTTGTAACAGAACCAGTGGATTTGCCACTATCTCTCATAATTAAATTCCATTAATCGTTCTTGTCAAAAAAAAAACAAACATAGTAGTACTGGTATAATACTAATCCTCTCTCATAACTATAACATACAATATGATAAGGAAGGTATACCTCAGTGTTCACAAGATAATGATTACATAAGGGACTATGCTGAAAATTTGTGTCAAAGCTTAAAGACAAACAAAGTCATACAATTGAGGAGGATATTGAAAAGGTTTGAAGGCATAGAAAGTGAAGAAGACATCCTATCATATTCTAATGGAAGGAAAGATGTCAATAGAGTTATAAATGGATAAGGGAGATGCATGACTGATTTTCCATTTTTTGTGCGAAATGAAAATATGCTTGTACCTACTTGTTGGATTATTGAGAGGGAGTGTGAATCAGTGATAGAGAAATTTAATCCCTTTTTAACCATATAATCCAAGTGTTATATCAATGAAGCATTATAATCCAATAACTGCAGAGTAAATAAGCAATGAACAAATGAACAATCATACACATACACAGTACACCAGTTTTTTACGTGAAAACTCAAATCGAGAGAAAACCATGAAATGTTTTTTCTTATGTCTTGAAGAATTACATTCATTGGAAGCACCAACTTCCTTTGTTTTACAGCTGCAACTGGAAGGAGTCTCCAACCCCCTAGTTTCTTAGGCTACAACCTGAGGGAAGTTCTAACTCTCCAATTCTCTGGCTACAACAAGAAGGAGGCTACAACCCCCAATGTTCTCCAACTACAACCAGAAGGTGGCTACAACCACCTGTCCTTGCCCCTTCATGCCACCCTAAAGTAGAAGTAGAATGATAGAACCATTGTCACACTATCACTGTAATATGTGTTGTTGTAAACCTGTACCAATAAATCTGAACCATGCGTCAATCATGCATCAACCTGTACCTCAACCTGTAATCAACCTGTACCATAAACAAGTGCATCAACCATGCACCAACCTGTAATCAACCTGTACCATAAACAAGTGCATCCAACCAT
>JZKD02S0092565.1:55932-74666 GCA_000966675.3 Picea glauca | reverse complement strand
AAACTAAGAAAAACTAATCTTTATATTTCATAACCAAACTCATTGCTTTTAGTATACTTAGATTTTCAGTCATCATCAGCTTTATCATTCTTACTAAAGATTCTTTCTTCTTCTTCTTTTTCATGTGGTTCATGGCACCAGATATCGATGCTTGCTACGTCCATGGAAACCCACCCTGAAATCCACGAGAAAACATAGGGAGGCTGAGTATTTTCAGAATATTGGGGGCTCAACAACAAGAGCATCTTATACACCCATTTAAAGGCACAACATATCACTTACAAGGAATTGAACCTGGGTGGGGAATGTTAGCTTTTCAGCTTGGGAGGTACTCCGCATGTTTGTCTTGTATGTGGAAGTAACCTTGTACCTACACTACGAGACACTTGACTTTGTAATGGGTTTTTATAAAGTTGTGATAAAGTGGTTCTTTTATGTAAGTGACTTTTTAATAAAGTGTACCTTCTAATATTAAAGTGATTTTATCTCATAAAGTGCACTTATGTTATAAAGTGAAAATGTTCTTTAATATTTTAAAGTGATTTATTTTTTAGGGAATGAATCATGAAACTTGATCTTGTAAAGGCAAGATTAGATCTTGGCCATTAGATCTAGGGTTGGAGAAGGTGAAGGGTCACTTTCAGATTATAAGAGAATGCATTGGGTAGTGTGCAGGACACATTGAGAAGGAGATTGAGAGAGATTTTTGAGATAACTTGAGAGAGGAAAGTTAGGGAAGCAAGGAGGGTGCATTTCCCAAGAGAGATTGGGAAAAAATCCCCAGGGAATATTTTTGTGTCAGTGTTGATAGCTATTGTTGTTGTTGGAGGTCATATTGTACGGATCTGCATAGTCCATATAACAAGGGAAAGAGGGCATGAAAATCAAGGAAAGTTTGGCATGGTTTTCAAGGTTGTTTTGGAGGTTTTTTCTTGCTATAGCAAGGCCATATGGAGGTAGAAGTACAACAGATTATGGGCACATTTTCCAAGGTGTTGATTTCTAGGTAGGTCGTACAACAGTACGTATTTGGCACATTTTCCAAGGAAAAATATTGTGGGGGGAATTTTTTGTGTGTTGTAAGTGGATCTATATTGTTGGAAATTGTATTGTTGTTGTTGATATGTACTTTCCTAAGGCTATATAAATCTCTCTCTCTCTCTCATTAGGTTTCCCCACATTAGGGTTTTCCCTGGCATTGCCTAAATTTTCTGATTATTTTCTGAGTTGAATGATTGTTGTTAATTGTGTTTATTCCACTGCAAAATTGCTTAGCAATGTGTATTTCTTATTATGGTAATTTTTGAATGTGGGTTTATACATTTCAAAGTTCATATAAGACAATTATCTCTAGGTTTCTAAGTGTATGATAGAATAATTTTAAGCAGATTTCGTCATTAAATTCCTACATGGTATCAGAGCTTGGGCTCTGAGTGATAGTGACAATCAAATATTTGGGAAAGTTTGAAAGGGGGGAATATGTTGTTTGTTTTCCTTTGAATAGTGATAGGTAATATGGATACCTACATTAGATTTGAGGATCATTTGGATGGCATTTCCAACTATTTGCAGTGGAAGGTCTGGATGTCAGATGTTCTCAAGGAGAACAAGATTTGGAACTATGTTAGTTATGTTGTTGTGTCCCCCACAACATATCTTGTTTCTTTGGATTTTCATGAAGTAAAGGAGGCCAAATCTTAGAGGATCATTATAGATGGTGTGAAGGACCCCCTCATTCCACATATGTTTGAGAAGAAGACAACTTATGATATGTGGGAAACTTTGAAGAATTTATTTGAGGCTAAGAATTCCAATCGGAAGATGGCCTTGAAAGATAAGTTGCATGACTCGAAGATGGATAAGGGTGAGGATGCTGCATCCTATCTTACCCAGCTAGCCCAAGTTAAAGATGAGTTAGTTGCAGTGGGAGAGATCATCTCAGAAGATGAGTTGGGGAGGATAGCCTTGAAAGGCTTCACAAAGGATTGGGATATCTTTGTGAAGTGTGTGGTGGGTCAAGAAAACTTTCTAGATTGGAGCAAGTTGTGGGATGAATTCACTCAAGAGGAGATCCAGATGGGGTCTCATAGAAGTGGTCAAAAGGAAGACAGAGCTGAGGAGAATGTTGTTATTGCTGCAAAGAGAAAGAAGAAAGGAAATTACGGGAGGGACTTGAGTAAAGTCATATGTTACTGTTGTAACCAGTTGGGGAACCTTACTTCTCAATGTCTTGAGAAGAAGAAGAAGAGGAAGGAACATAAGGAGCTTGAGACAACTGCTAGAGTAGCCATGGAGGAATTTTATTTGGTTACTCTAGTATCCAATGTTGGTAGTGGAGGATTTGGGGGTGATTTCAGATGGATTGTTGACAGTGGAGCCTCTTGTCACATGATGCAAATATGGAGATCATTCCTTATTATCACAGATCCTGACCGGCTAGTGGAGAGTGAAGAAGGTATGGCGTGATTTGTACATGAAGTTGGAAGGTTTAGATTATGACTAGAGTATGGAGGATTCCTGGAGCTTGATGCAGTTCTCTTTGTTCCAGATTTGAGGCTTAACTTGCTCTCAATATCAGCCTTGGATAATGATGGATATTGTACATTGTTCAAGAGGGGACATGTATTTATCTACAGGGAGGGAGTAGACCTAGTTGAACCATAGTTGATTGGTGATCGAGTGGATAGGTTGTACATGTTGTGAGGACAACCTTCATGATATGATTCAGCGTCGGATAAGGAGTAGGAGGCTCTTGAGACTGCGGTGGGCCCAAGGATTCAGTCTTGCATTTTGAGAGAAGAGATGGAGTCTCTTCTGAGCACCGATAGGAGGCTCAGTTGGTGTGATTGAACCAATGCTTAGGGTGGAGTGGATTCTCCTAGGAGCTCAGGGTTTAGAGTAGTTGTCAAGAGGATGTCTTCTGGTTCAATTTTTGTGTAGGTTTTGAGGATGGCTCTAGGTTTAGAGGGAGATCCTACTAAGAACAATGTGATGGGACCAGATGATAGTGATAGAAGCGAGTAGATCCCTCACTAAGAGGGAGTGTTAGCTTTTTATCTTAGGAGGTACTCTGCATGTTTGTCTTGTATGAGGAAGCAACCTTGTACCTACACTACTAGACACTTGACTTTGTAATGGGTTTTTATAAAGTTGTGATAAAGTGGTTCTTTTATGTAAGTGACTTTTTAATAAAGTGTACCTTCTAATATTAAAGTGACTTTATCTTATAAAGTGCACTTATGTTATAAAGTGAAAATGTACTTTAATATTTTAAAGTGATTTGTTTTGGAGGGAATGAATCATGACCCTTGATCTTGTAAAGGAAAGATTAGATCTTGGCCATTAGATCTAGGGTTGGAGAAGGTGAAGGGTCACTTTCATATTATAATATAATTCATTAGGTAGTGTGCAAGACACATTGAGAAGGAGATTGAAAGAGATTTCTGAGATAGCTTGAGAGAGGAAAGTTAGGGCAGCAAGGAGGGTGCATTTCCCAAGAGAGATTGGGCACAAATCCCAAGGGAATATTTTTGTGTGAGTGGTGATATCTATTGTTGTTGTTGGATTCTATATTGTATGGATCCATACAGTCTGTACAGTCTGTACAACAAGGGAAAGAGGGCACAAAAATCGAGGCAAGTTTGGCATGGTTATCAAGGTTGTTTTGGAGGGTTTTTCTTGTTGCAGTAGGGTCGTACAGATTTTTTCGTACAATAGACTGTAGGCACTTTTTCCAAGGTGTTTATTTATGGTCAGGTCATACAACAGTACATATTTGGCACATTTTCCAAGGCAGAATATTGTGGGGGTTGTTTTGTGTGTTGTAAGTGGATTTCTCTTGCTGGAAATTGTATTGTTGTTGTTGATATGTACTTTCCTGAAGCTATATAAATATCTCTCTCATTGGGTTTCCTCGCATTGGAGTTTTTCTTGGCATTGCCTAAATTTTCTGAGTCTTTCCTGAGCTGAATGATTGTTGTTCATTGTGTTTATTCTGCTGTAAAATTTCTTAGCAATGTGTATTTCTGCTTATGGTAATTTATGAATGTGGGTTTAGACATATCAGAGTTCATAGAAGACAGTTATCTCTAGGTTGATAAGTGTATGACAGAATAATTTTAAGCATATTTTGTCATTAAATTTCTACAGGGAGGGTAACAATAATTCCTCCCAACCACCCAAGCTACATCCAACGGACAAAGATTCATTTATATTGAGAGAAAATGGCTTTATTTTCCTACATTATGTTTTTTGCATTAGAACTTCATTTATACATTAGGACTTCATTTTCTTGGGATGTGTTTTACTACTCTTGGATTTCCTAACTAATCTAGCTTTTAGGGGTTTTCTTTATGATTTTTGTTTTTGCTTATGTGTTAATTTTTTAGGCTTGTAGCTTTGGTATTTGAGACTTAACTTACCCTTTTTTTCTTAGATATATTTGATTAATTTTAGTAGCATAAGCTCCTTTCTCTTCATTATCTTACGTACATAAGATTTTTTTTCAAGGTTAGGTCGTGTACATACACATGTTGTTGAGGAAACATAAACGTATGAGTTCTGGAAAATAGTGTGGTTTTGTTTTCTAATATTTTTTAGTCTTAGATTTTCTTTTGGAGGTTCTTTGGGACACTATGTGTTGCCTAAAGGTTTATTTATGTCCTATAAAGCAATTGGAAGTCTTGTTGGGTGCTTTAACTAAAGAAAATAAATATTTTGTGCTTTAGGTTTCTTTGGTTGCTTTTTTTTTGGATTTGCATCAGTGAAAGAAGAATCTTGCCTTTGGTTTTTTAGTTTCTTGATTGTTTCTACAATCATGTATGGAGTCTAAATTTATGATCTAGAGACACGTTTCTTCATTTCTTTCATTCCTATTTTTCCAACATAAAAGAAAAAATTTCTTATTTTAGTTTTCTTTTGCCTAATTTTTTTTCTTTGAAAAAGGAAAGAAAAAATTGTTTTCTTGGATTCTTTCTCTTGCTTTGCATTGGTTTCAAAAGCATAGTTGCACTTTTTGAAAAAAATATGCTTCTTATTTGCATCACTAGTTTGGTTTCATTTGAAAAAGTAAATACTTGTATTGCATTTTTCATTTGAAAGGAAGAAGTTTCATTGCATTTTCATCTTGAAAAAGTACAATTTGCATTTCATATTGCATTGGAAAGAGAAAAGATTACATTTCAAGATTTACATTAGTTGTTCATGCATTTTTCTTGCTTGAAACTCTTTTTCAATGTAGAATTAGTGTAAAGTTGTATTTTCCAATGTTCTTATTAGTTTCATTTTGCAAGAGTCTCAAACAACATCATTTGCACTTTCGTATCATTTGAGTAAAGAACAACCACTAAAAATGAACATTAATTTTAAAATGTACTAGACTTTTGTTTCTAGGGTTTATAAATTAGTCAATATTAAGGCCTTGGACTAGGCTAGAGAGGTAACTCTCCAAGCCCATTGAACGAAAAAATAGGATTATGAATTAGGGAGTGTCAAAATCCCTCCTCTAACATAGGAGTTAAACACAGGATCATGTGAGGAAGGGTTGAAGATATTACCCCTTCGAGACCTAACCAAGCATAATGTATTGATCATATATGGGGGTTTCTTGAGTACCACCTATCCCTCTTCGGTGTCGACACTTTTAAATCTCTAGGCTCAACTACTCTTCCCATACTTTCAATCTTGATTGTTAATTTCACCCCCTGAACGTCGACTATAAGTTGGTAGCTCTAGTATCCTTTCCTAGGAATCTCAAATGTGATTGCAAGGGGATTCTCTTGGTAACTAAGGTATACATCACATCATACTTGCAGTACCACTGGAGGGTTCCCTACGAAGTGAGGGTTACTTGCACCAAGTAGGGATATTACATGGAGGTCGAGGTAATTTCTTATCATTCCTTCATTAATCAGTATTGGGACTTGATCAACCTATGTCATTTTTTGGAAGGGCCCTTTCCACTTTCTCATTTATTTGGACTCGAGACCTGATCCACCTGGGCTGAATTTTTAGAGAAGTTTATTGTTTTTTATGTTTCTCTTAGGAATTTTTAGTGGAGTGTTTCTTTGTGTAGTTGGCCTTAGGTTGTGTTTGTATCGCCACTTTCATATCATTGATTTAAGGTGGTCGACAAATTGCTCTACTGGTTCGGAAGGACCCTTGGTCTTTATATTGAAAGTTTGGAACCACCACCTAGAAGGTGTAGGTTGTTATACCATTGATTCACTAGATTCGGTGCGTGAGATTTTTAGAACGTGAACAATCCCACAAGGGATGAACCTGTGCATAAGAATGACATGGATAAATTTCTTGAGGATACCAACCAAGGTACTCCTTCTCAAGTAGATTATCATGCTTTTTCATTCTTTGGAAACATTGGTGCCCCCTTGATGACCACTTTGAACATTCTTGGGTTGAATGTTGGACTATTGGTTTGGTTGGGGACCACTTCGAATGTATCGAATGCTCATGATGCTTCTTATATAAGCACCTTATTTCATGTGCATAGAATGGATTATTTACCTTCTTCATCAATGAAGTCTACTCCTCCTCCTTCTCCCTCTTCTAGTGATAGTCTAGCTCCTAGTAACCAGAAGTATGAAAGGAATAGAAGAGGAAGAGTAAGAACAAGAAGTCACTAACATATACTAGTCATGTTGGAGACATGAAACCAGCCTCTACAAGTCATGTTAGGAGAAAATTCTAGTCACTACAGTTCATACTGGCATCAAGTCACTAACCTCTGCAAGTCATGTTGGAGACTAGCACCTAGCCTCTACAATTCATGCTAGGGGAAACCTATCAGCCTCTACAAGACATGTTCGGGGAAAAAGTCTAGTNAGAGATTTCTGAGATAGCTTGAGAGAGGAAAGTTAGGGCAGCAAGGAGGGTGCATTTCCCAAGAGAGATTGGGCACAAATCCCAAGGGAATATTTTTGTGTGAGTGGTGATATCTATTGTTGTTGTTGGATTCTATATTGTATGGATCCATACAGTCTGTACAGTCTGTACAACAAGGGAAAGAGGGCACAAAAATCGAGGCAAGTTTGGCATGGTTATCAAGGTTGTTTTGGAGGGTTTTTCTTGTTGCAGTAGGGTCGTACAGATTTTTTCGTACAATAGACTGTAGGCACTTTTTCCAAGGTGTTTATTTATGGTCAGGTCATACAACAGTACATATTTGGCACATTTTCCAAGGCAGAATATTGTGGGGGTTGTTTTGTGTGTTGTAAGTGGATTTCTCTTGCTGGAAATTGTATTGTTGTTGTTGATATGTACTTTCCTGAAGCTATATAAATATCTCTCTCATTGGGTTTCCTCGCATTGGAGTTTTTCTTGGCATTGCCTAAATTTTCTGAGTCTTTCCTGAGCTGAATGATTGTTGTTCATTGTGTTTATTCTGCTGTAAAATTTCTTAGCAATGTGTATTTCTGCTTATGGTAATTTATGAATGTGGGTTTAGACATATCAGAGTTCATAGAAGACAGTTATCTCTAGGTTGATAAGTGTATGACAGAATAATTTTAAGCATATTTTGTCATTAAATTTCTACAGGGAGGGTAACAATAATTCCTCCCAACCACCCAAGCTACATCCAACGGACAAAGATTCATTTATATTGAGAGAAAATGGCTTTATTTTCCTACATTATGTTTTTTGCATTAGAACTTCATTTATACATTAGGACTTCATTTTCTTGGGATGTGTTTTACTACTCTTGGATTTCCTAACTAATCTAGCTTTTAGGGGTTTTCTTTATGATTTTTGTTTTTGCTTATGTGTTAATTTTTTAGGCTTGTAGCTTTGGTATTTGAGACTTAACTTACCCTTTTTTTCTTAGATATATTTGATTAATTTTAGTAGCATAAGCTCCTTTCTCTTCATTATCTTACGTACATAAGATTTTTTTTCAAGGTTAGGTCGTGTACATACACATGTTGTTGAGGAAACATAAACGTATGAGTTCTGGAAAATAGTGTGGTTTTGTTTTCTAATATTTTTTAGTCTTAGATTTTCTTTTGGAGGTTCTTTGGGACACTATGTGTTGCCTAAAGGTTTATTTATGTCCTATAAAGCAATTGGAAGTCTTGTTGGGTGCTTTAACTAAAGAAAATAAATATTTTGTGCTTTAGGTTTCTTTGGTTGCTTTTTTTTTGGATTTGCATCAGTGAAAGAAGAATCTTGCCTTTGGTTTTTTAGTTTCTTGATTGTTTCTACAATCATGTATGGAGTCTAAATTTATGATCTAGAGACACGTTTCTTCATTTCTTTCATTCCTATTTTTCCAACATAAAAGAAAAAATTTCTTATTTTAGTTTTCTTTTGCCTAATTTTTTTTCTTTGAAAAAGGAAAGAAAAAATTGTTTTCTTGGATTCTTTCTCTTGCTTTGCATTGGTTTCAAAAGCATAGTTGCACTTTTTGAAAAAAATATGCTTCTTATTTGCATCACTAGTTTGGTTTCATTTGAAAAAGTAAATACTTGTATTGCATTTTTCATTTGAAAGGAAGAAGTTTCATTGCATTTTCATCTTGAAAAAGTACAATTTGCATTTCATATTGCATTGGAAAGAGAAAAGATTGCATTTCAAGATTTACATTAGTTGTTCATGCATTTTTCTTGCTTGAAACTCTTTTTCAATGTAGAATTAGTGTAAAGTTGTATTTTCCAATGTTCTTATTAGCTTCATTTTGCAAGAGTCTCAAACAACACCATTTGCACTTTCGTATCATTTGAGTAAAGAACAACTGCTAAAAATGAATGTTAATTTTAAAATGTACTAGACTTTTGTTTCTAGGGTTTATAAATTAGTCAATATTAAGGCCTTGGACTAGGCTAGAGAGGTAACTCTCCAATACCATTGAACGAAAAAATAGGATTATGACTTAGGGAGTGTCAAAATCCCTCCTCTAACATAGGAGTTAAACACAGGGTCATGTGAGGAAGGGTTGAAGATATTACCCCTCCGAGACCTAACCAAGCATAGTGTATTGATCATATATGGGGGTTTCTTGAGTACCACCTATCCCTCTTCGGTGTCAATACTTTTAAATCTCTAGGCTCAACTACTCTTCCCATACTTTCAATCTTGATTGTTGATTGTACCCCCTGAACGTCGACTGTAAGTTGGTAGCTCTAGCATCCTTTCCTAGGAATCTCAAATGTGACTGCAAGGGGCTTCTCTTGGTACCAAAGGTATACATCACATCATACTTGCAGTACCCCTGGAGGGTGCCCTGCGAAGTGAGGGTTACTTGCACCAAGTAGGGATATTACATGGAGGTCGGGGTAATTTCTTCTCATTCCTTCATTAATCAGTATTGGGACTTGATCAACCTGTGTCATTTTTTGGAAGGGCCCTTTCCACTTTCTCATTTATTTGGACTCAAGACTTGATCCACCTGGGCTGAATTTTTGAAGAAGTTTATTGTTTTTGATGTTTCTCTTAGGAATTTTTAGTGGAGTGTTGCTTTGTGTAGTTGGCCTTAGGTTGTGTCTGTATCACCACTTTCATATCATTGATTTAAGGTGGTCGACAAATTTATCTGCTAGTTCGGAAGGACCCTTGGTCTTTATATTGAAAGTTTGGAACCACCACGTAGAAGGTGTAGGTTGTTATACCATTGATTCACTAGATTCAGTGCATGATATTTTTTCAAACGTGAACAATCCCACAAGGGATGAACCTATGCATAAGAATGACATGGATAAATTTCTTGAGGATACCAACCAAGGTACTCCTTCTCAAGCATATTATCATGCTTTTTCTTTCTTTGGAAACATTGGTGCCCCCTTGATGACCACTTTGAACATTCTTGGGTTGAATGTTGGACTATTGGTTTGGTTGGGGACCACTTCGAATGTATTGAATGCTCATGATGCTTCTTATATAAGCACCTTATTTCATGTGCATAGAATGGATTATTTACCTTCTTCATCAATGAAGTCTACTCCTCCTCCTTCTCCCTCTTCTAGTGACAGTCTAGCTCCTAGTAAACAGAAGTATGAAAGGAATAGAAGAGGAAGAGTAAGAAGAAGAAGTCACTAACATCTACTAGTCATGTTGGAGACATGAAACCAGCCTCTGCAAGTCATGTTAGGAGAAAATTCCAGTCACTACAGTTCATACCAGCATCAAGTCACTAACCTCTGCAAGTCATGTTGGAGACTAGCACCTAGCCTCTACAATTCATGCTAGGGGAAACCTATCAGCCTCTACAAGACATGTTCGGGGAAAAAGTCTAGTCATACTAAACATATGTCAACAACCTATACAATTCATGTTGAATACATGCAACTAGTTGCTTCAAGTCATGTTGGGAGCTCTATTCGAGTCACTACAAGTCATATTGGACACATGTCAAAAACCTCTACAAGTCAAGTTGGAGACATGCAACCAGTCGCTTCTATTCATGTTGGGAGAACACAAGTAGCCTTTGCTAGTCATGTCAAGGGCACCAATATAGTCACTATCGATCATGCTAGAGTTAACTCATCAACCTCTGCTAGTCATGTTGGAGACATGATGCCAACCACTATGAGTCATGTTAGAGGAAACCCACTAGACAATGCAAGTCATGTTGGAGGCATTAATACTATTGAGAAATGTAGATGAATAGGACATAATCCCAAGTCCTCTTGTAAACTTTGCAAGGGAGATTTTTTTATTCATCTATGCCCCAGTATTCATGTGGTATGAAGATCATGGTCCTTTTCTGAAGGCCCTTCTAGTCCTGATTCATATTCGGTGTCCTGACATCCTATTCATTCATAAATTGACGAAGTGTTCATGTCGATGCAATCTTTGGCCAATCCCACTCTTCTTTTGGGGGGTGATGCAATGTGTCTCTTGAATGCGTTGTCTCACAACCTTTTCAACCAATGTTTGATGAAGTGGTCATGTCAATGCAATATTTGTTCGATCCCACTATTATTTTGGGGAGTGATGCATCTATCGACTATATCTTTAGCATTTCCAATTCAGTACATTCTGAACAAGGGGGCGTTATACTCTCTTCGAGTATGCTCCCTCAAAATCCTAGGATGGTTTCCTTTTATTGCAATGATCTTGTTGAGCATCTCCTTCCTTCTTCTGTGCCTTTCCAAATAATGGTTAAAGTTAATTCAAAAGGAATTTACTAATGTATTGTAAATGAAGGAGCCTCTACAAGCATCTTATCCTCCTTGAATTTGTAAACTTTGGGTTCTCCCAAGCTTGTGTCAACTACGAGTGAGTTGTTAGCTTTTCACAGAAGACATAGTGAATATTTGGGGATTATTCCTCAGTTGCCTATCACATTAGGTGGAATATTTTCCTCTTAGATATGATAGTGGTGCTAGGCCATTTAGACTTCAATATGATTCTTGGGCATGATTATGTACATGCTATGAATTTTGTGGTTTATATGGCCTTTCAGGTGATACATTTCAGCTTCCATCTGATAAACACCATCCTAATTCAACTTTAGCTCAGTTTTTCCCTTTGTATGTTCCTAGTGTTCCAGTAGACTCTTCCCTGCCATGGGTGAAATATGTGGCATCTTATCCTATGTGTTTAATTACTTCTAAGAAAGGATCTTTACGTTCATGTTTTCCTTCTCAAGACAAGGTCTCGACAATTCATCAGGTGTTGTATCCAATAGGGGCACGTGAGCCCTTTCTTTCCCCTTTTGGCCCAAGTAATCTGGTGCTTCCTTTTTAGTCTAATCTTACTATTTGTAAGACCTTGAGCCCTAGTATTTATGTGTTGTCAAGTCATGGTTTTTTGGATGTTGAATTGCCTTCGAATGAGGCTATCCTTGAAGCTATGATTATCGATTTTTTACCTCTTCATAAACTAGATACTTTATAGGTTGGTTACCGAAGGAACCCTTGGACTTAGCCTAGAAATGGTCTCTACATGAAGAAGTATTGTGCATAAGCCGCAAGGTTGTGTGGTGCTTTGTACCTATTGTACTTTTAGGTTTTCTTTTTTTCAAGTTTTGTATTCCATAGAACATGTTATTATCAGAGGTTTTTGTATTGCATTTATTAAATTCTGGGTGAGTGGTGTTGGTCATATATACAAGAATTTAGAGACATTTTATTTGGTACCTTTTCATCATGTCAATTCGTTCTGACAAGTAATGATCTTGAAACTAGTTTATAGGTTAGGGTTTCCCCTCCATGCATTTTTTCATTATCTATTTCTTGGTTCATTTTGTCTTAGGATCGACCCCACTAAGTTGTGACACAAAACCTCCTTTGTTGTTTAGAAGTGTTGAAATTCACGTGGTAGACCCTATCGTTAATGGGTGCCCTATTTAGAACCTTTTTCGTAGTTTGGCGCCCATGTTGAAGTACTTTTATAAGCTTGGGAGCCCTATTTATTCCCACCATGACTCTATGTTGAAGCCTCATAACTTATTCTCATTCTTATTATGGATATTACCCAATGGGGCTCCCCATTTATGTGTTGAGTTGTAATATTGCATTGCATTTTGTTTCTTGTTCTTTTGAGCCTAATGTCGGCTTCAACTTGTTGTTGTTTAGGCTCTTGCTTATGCATTATCACTAGTTTCTAGCCTTACAATATTCTCCTTTGTGACTTGACACATGTATCCCTAGAGAAAACTTTCCCTCGAGTGTCCATATCCTGCACATTTTCCTTGCATTGAGAATAGGTATGTTCATCATGCTTGGAACTAGTTTGCTTACCCGCAACACTCGTTTCCTCCATTGTATTATAGCATTCTTTTACTCTTTTTTAGGCTTTCTAATATGAAAAAGACAAAAAAAAAATCAAATAAAAAAAGAGGATGGGAAATATTTTTCTCTTCACTATTTTGGAGGCAGTCGAGTCACCCTTAAACAAAGCACAAATTTTTGAGTCTATATCTCAACAATTTAGGTTTAGTATGACTTTAGGAAATTGTACAAGTTACACAAATTTTTACTTATATGGCGAGTTATTCTTCCAGTCATTATGGAGAGTCTGTCGATGCCTCTTTTCTCACAAACCTATGTCATCGTTCATATTTGAGTCCATGTTTCCTAAGTCACTTTAATGTACCATGTTTTTGTTCAAGGGAAGTTTTTATCCTATGTCGGCCATTCCTTAGAATTCCTGACTTTGCAAGTCGACCTTCCCATATGTCAAGTACTTCTCATAATCACAAACATATTTTTCCTATACCTGTGCTGGTATGGAAGGTCCCCATTGACTTCTTGTTGGAAGGTCATCTCTTATTGACTAAGACACATTTCTCTAAGATTTTGACCTAGAGTCGCACTCTGGCCCTATTTCTATCATTGATAGGTTACCTTGCACTCAACATATGGCATTTTATCATTGGTCGTTGGTTGAGTGGTGTCCCTTGTGTTCAACGACAAGAAAATTATTCACACATGTAACATCCCCAATTTTAGTCCTCGCAAATTGTAATGTAATTGTATAAATGTGAATTAGGCTGATGAGTCGATATGATTGGGAAAAAGAGTCCATGTTGATTAATATGGCTGGGAAAAAATGGTATATTATCAACATTGAAATGATTACTAAAATAAGAATCATTGGTTGTAATAAAAGAGGAATGAAAATGATGGGGGGGNAGTCATGTTGGGAGCTCTATTCGAGTCTCTACAAGTCATACTAGACACATGTCAAAAACCTCTACAAGTCAAGTTGGAGACATGCAACCAGTCGCTTCTAGTCATGTTGGGAGAACACAAGTAGCCTTCGCTAGTCATGTCAGGGGCACCAATCTAGTCACTGTCGATCATGCTAGAGTTAACTCATCAACCTCTGCTAGTCATGTTGGAGACATGATGCCAGCCACTATGAGTCATGTTAGAGGAAACCCACCAGACAATGCAAGTCATGTTGGAGGCATTAATACTATTGAGAAATGTAGATGAATAGGACATAATCCCAAGTCCCCTTGTAAACTTTGCAAGGGATATTTTCTTATTCATCTATGCCCCGGTATTCATGTCGTACGAAGATCATGGTCCTTTTCTGAAGGCCCTTCTAGTCCTAATTCATATTCGGTGTCCTGACATCCTATTCATTCATCGATTCACAGAGTGTTCATGTCGATGCAATCTTTGGCCGATCCCACTCTTCTTTTGGGGGCTGATGCAATGTGTCTCTTGAATGCGTTGTCTCACAACCTTTTCAACCAATGGTTGAGGAAGTGGTCATGTCAATGCAATATTTGTTCGATCCCACTATTATTTTGGGGAGTGATGCATCTATCGACTATATCTTTAGCATTTCCAATTCAGTACATTCTGAACAAGGGGGTGTTATACTCTCTTCGAGTATGCTCCCTCCAAATCCTAGGATGGTTTCCTTTTATTGCAATGATCTTGTTGAGCATCTCCTTCCTTCTTCTACGCCTTTCCAAATAATGGTTAAATTTAATTCAAAAGGAATTGACTAATGTATTGTAAATGAAGGAGCCTCTACAAGCATCTTATTCTCCTTGAATTTGTAAAATTTGGGTTCTCCCAATCTTGTGTCAACTACGAGTGAGTTGTTAGCTTTTCACAGAAGACATAGTGAATATTTGGGGATTATTCCTCAGTTTCCTATCACATTAGGTGGAATATTTTCCTCTTAGATATGATAGTGGTGCTAGGCCATTTAGACTTCAATATGATTCTTGGGCATGATTATGTACATGCTATGAATTTTGCGGTTTATATGGTCTTTCAGGTGATACATTTTCCTCACAATGGAATCATTGTCACTATTGATCAGCTTCCATCTGATAAGCACCATCCTAATTCAACTTTAGCTCAGTTTTTCCCTTTGTATGTTCCTAGTGTTCGAGTAGACTCTTCCCTACCATGGGTGAAATATGTGGCATCTTATCCTCTGTGTTTAATTACTTCTAAGAAAGGATCTTTACGTTCATGTTTTCCTTCTCGAGACAAGGTCTCGACAATTCATCAGGTGTTGTATCCAATAGGGGCACGTGAGCACTTTCTTTCCCCTTTTGGCCCAAGTAATCTGGTGCTTCCTTTTGAGTCTAATCTTACTGTTTGTAAGACCTTGAGCCCTAGTATTTATGTGTTGTCAAGTCATGGTTTTTTGAATGTTGAATTGCCTTCGAATGAGGCTATCCTTGAAGCTATGATTATGGATTTTTTACCTCTTCATAAACTAGATACTTTATAGGTTGGTTACCGAAGGAACCCTTGGACTTATCCTAGAAATGGTCTCTACATAAAGAAGTATTGTGCGTAAGATGAAAGGTTGTGTGGTGCTTTGTACCTATTGTACTTTCAGGTTTTCTTGTTTTCAAGTTTTGTATTCTATAGAACATGTTATTATCAGAGGTTTTTGTATTGCATTTATTAACTTATGGGTGAGTGGTGTTGGTCATATATACAAGAATTTAGAGACATTTTATTTGGTACCTTTTCATCATGTCAATTCGTTCTGACAGGTAATGATCTTGAAACTAGCTTATAGGTTAGGGTTTCCCCTCCATGCATTTTTTCATTATTCGTTTCTTGGTTCATTTTGTCTTCGGATCGACCCCACTAAGTTGTGACACAAAACCTCCTTTGTTGTTTAGAAGTGTTGCAATTCACGTGGTAGACCCTATTGTTAATGTGTGCCCTATTTAGAACCTTTTTCGCAGTTTGGCACCCATGTTGAAGTACTTTTATAGGCTTGGGAGCCCTATTTAGTCCCACCATGACTTTGTGTTGAAGCCTCATAACTTATTCTCATTCTTATTCCGGATATTACCCAATGGGGCTCCCCATTTATGTGTTGAGTTGTAATATTTCATTGCATTTTGTTTCTTGTGCTTTTGAGCCTAATGTCGGCTTCAATTTGTTGTTGTTTAGGCTCTTGCTTATGCATTATCACTAGCTGCTAGCCTTACAATATTTTCCTTTGTGACTTGACACATGTATCCCTAGACGAAACTTTCCCTCGAGTGTCCATATCCTACATGTTTTCCTTGCATTGAGAATAGGTATGTTCATCATGCTTGGAACTAGTTTGCTTGCCCACAACACTCGCTTCCTCCATCGTATTATAGCATTATTTTACTCTTTTTTAGGCTTTCTAATATGAAAAAGACAAAAAAAAAATCAAATAAAAAAATAGGATGGGAAATATTTTTCTCTTCACTATTTTGGAGGCAGTCGAGTCACCCTTAAACAAAGCACAAATTTTTGAGTCTATATCTCAACAATTTAGGTTTAGTATGACTTTAGGAAATTGTACAAGTTACACAAATTTTTACTTATATGGCGAGTTATTCTTCCAGTCATTATGGAGAGTCTGTCGATGCCTCTTTTCTCACAAACCTATGTCATCGTTCATATTTGAGTCCATGTTTCCTAAGTCACTTTAATGTACCATGTTTTTGTTCAAGGGAAGTTTTTATCCTATGTCGGCCATTCCTTAGAATTCCTGACTTTGCAAGTCGACCTTCCCATATGTCAAGTACTTCTCATAATCACAAACATATTTTTCCTATACCTGTGCTGGTATGGAAGGTCCCCATTGACTTCTTGTTGGAAGGTCATCTCTTATTGACTAAGACACATTTCTCTAAGATTTTGACCTAGAGTCGCACTCTGGCCCTATTTCTATCATTGATAGGTTACCTTGCACTCAACATATGGCATTTTATCATTGGTCGTTGGTTGAGTGGTGTCCCTTGTGTTCAACGACAAGAAAATTATTCACACATGTAACATCCCCAATTTTAGTCCTCGCAAATTGTAATGTAATTGTATAAATGTGAATTAGGCTGATGAGTCGATATGATTGGGAAAAAGAGTCCATGTTGATTAATATGGCTGGGAAAAAATGGTATATTATCAACATTGAAATGATTACTAAAATAAGAATCATTGGTTGTAATAAAAGAGGAATGAAAATGATGGGGGGGCTATGATTCCACAAGAGAGAGGGGGGGATTTATTCATGGGTATTAATCCAACCCACATTCCTGAATTATTATCATTGTGTATAACATTCTATTTGTTGTTGAGTGTTCCCAAAGCCAATCATTAAACTGATGTAAGAGGGTGGTTGTGAGGAGTCACATCCCATATTTATTAGGAGCATGGGGATGAAGTGTAATCATCCTTGGGAAGAGTGTGAGTCAAGCAAGCAAGGGAAAGAGAAGAAAATTTGTATGTAGAAAGTAGACAATTTTGGCATGTAGATTTTGGGCAGCAAGAGGGGAGATGAGTGTTGGAAAGAGCACTAGCCATGTTGTGCTTGAAGGAATCCATTGTTTGACTATGTTTTATGTTGGAAATGTGGCCCATGTTCCTATCAAAAAATGGTTCGTAATCCTATAGTGTGATTTCCTGGTGAGGAATCCACTCAAGAGACTTGTGAAGGTTGTTGTGAGCACTTTTGAAGTAGTTGAGAGTTCCTAGAGTCCCTAGTTGAGATATTCCTGGCCAACCGAGTGCACTAGAAGCCTTGATAAATGAATGGTACAACCCGAGGGATTGTGAGCAGTGAAAGGGATACATTCCTTGGGTTGTGCGGGTTGTGGGGAAGAGAGATTTGGTGGATTGGAAGTGTTGTAGGAGTAGAACCTAGGTTTTGGGTTGTTGACTGTGAAGAGTAGACAATCAGAGGGCCATTTCTCCTTTTGGAATCATAGCCTCAGCTCAGAGGTGGCATGTTATTGAGAGAAAATTAAAAATAGTGCCTATGGATGGGAGCTTCATCCTTCGTATGTAGCCATGTGGTTATATTTATAAACAGATAAGTGTTTTATTGTCTTATTATGATTATTTCGTTGTGTAAATGATTATTTGAAAGTTGCGTCTTTTTTTGTGCTTATTGTATGCATTCACCTCTTTGTGTATTCTATTAGATGCATGGGTGTATCGGCATATTATTTTACTGTAATTTTTATGGGCTTGTTGCCCCTTGGTTTTCTTTTATGTGTATGGGGAATTTTTTAATTTGTTTTTAACGGGATAAGTCATTTTTGCAGTGATGAGACTCAGCTTAGGGGTTGGGTATGTTACATAATGGTATCAAATATTTTGGTTCAACACCAAACTTCTATGAGCTAGAGATCAACATGAAGTTGGTAAATTTGTCATCTCAGGATTTTAGTTGTGCCAAATTTGAGGGAAACAGTAAATTCTGAGTGAAATCCCAAAATTTCTAAGCAAATTCAAGTTATAATTGCACTCAGAATGGTTATTATGTAGGCAGTCATTTCAATTTTCAGAGGACTAAATTTGTCTTAGACAAGCGATTCGGGCATTCTCATGATAGTCGTGATGGTCGTAAGATGGAAATAAGGAGAATCGACTAAGTGAAGAAAGGACTTGTGTGTTTTAAATATCGGCGTTGTGTGATGAAGAATTAATGGTGCCCATGTAATATTGGTGTGCAATGCATGCGCATTGAATATTGGTGCAACATCATGCAAAAAATGTGTGTGCTTTGGATATTGGTGCACCATATAAGAAGTTGTGTGCACTAGATATTGGTGCGCAGTATAAAAAGTTGTGAGCAATGAATATCAATGTGTGGTATAAAATTTGTGTGCACTGAATATTGGTGTGTGGTATAAAAGAGTTGTGTGCACCGAATATTGATGTGCGGTATAAAAATTTGCATGCACTGGATATTGGTGCGCAGTATAAAAATTTGTGCGCACTAAATATTAGTGTGAGGTATAAAAAGTTGTGCACATTAAATATTGGTGCAAGGTATAAAATTTGTGTGCATTGAATATTGGTGCA
>JZKD02S0092565.1:45533-55922 GCA_000966675.3 Picea glauca | reverse complement strand
CCAATAAGATCATCATAAACCTTAACTCCATGACAAAACATGAATTAAGTCAAATTGGAGTTAAAGACATAACAAGTACAATAATGGATTTTGAAAAAGTTCTTACAAAAAGGAACTTGATTCAGTAGGTTCAAAATAAACTTGTTCAACTTTAGAAGAATGTACAATGGTATAAAAATCATTACAAATAGATGGTTGAAATGGGTCTTCCTGAATACTATGGTACAAGGGGTAATTTTCTTTCCCTACCAGAATATCAATCATTATTGATCTCAACAAAGGAAAATTCAAGCAAATTCAAAGGAGAAATTGGGGCACTAAAAGGTCAAACAATTGTTGACCTTCTAGATGAAGATTTATTTTTATTATGGCATTTAAAAAATTTATTCCAAACCTCTCCAACATATGAAGCTTGTACTGAGATGGAAAATGATTATATGAGAATGATTTCGTGCAAATATCCTTCAAATCAAGAATAACAATAATTTACGCAACTTCAATGACCTGACTAACAACTTGGAGAAAAATTAGTGATTTCTTATCTATCCCTAAGATTTTGGGATCTGAATATTTTATTTTTGGAATTCTCATATAGAATTAGGGAATTGTAACCAATTTGGTTGCATATTTTGAATCTATAAAAGAACAATGAAAATATGAGAGAATGAACTTTTGGATCCGAGATGTAATTGAATATTTTTAATAGAAGAGAAGCCTTTTGCATAAATACACGAGATTCTAATTTTCATTTCTTTAATTCATGTTCTTTCTATGTGTTACCTTTCAATAAGATCAATATTCATCCATTTTTTTTAAATTGTGAACCACTAAAATTTAGTATTACTTCTATTGTGGTGATATTTATTTATTGAACATCTACTCAGGGATATATTTTCCTTTATTTTGTTGTGAGCTGAATAAGACCTATTTATGTGTATGTGTTTTAATTATTTATTAAGTTCATGATTTGAATACATCTATTTTATTTTTCTATTGGAATTAAAATAATATTTGTTAGAATTGGATACCTTGTTTTGATTTCAATTATGTTTTCTTATATTCTTCTATCCATCCTTTGATTATTTTAAAAGGATTTAAAGAAAGAAATATTGCTTCTGTTTTTTATTATTATATTATTGAAATCTCTTTTATTTCAGATTTAAAAAGCATTATTGAAAGAAAACATTATTAAATTTGGATGCCTGACATTGTTCTGTGAGCCCATAATAAATCTCAAGACCAACATTTTTTTTGGCGCCGTTGTCGAGGAATGGAAACACACAGTTATTTTTACCTGGGAGTTCGACAAAGATTAGTTTTGGTTCTTGAGGGTGAACATGAATCAAACATACATTTAGGCTTGTTTTGATTGTCACTTGGTGACTCCATTTTTGTAAATATGGAATTTGGAAGAAAAAATACCAGAAAAAATCCAGATAAGAAGCAGACCACACCTATCTTAGATACTGAAAAATTGCTCAAACCTAAAGTATATCTAAGGCAAACTTTTGCATCAACAGGTAAGGTTTATCAACCAAACGCTTCTCAAGTGAAGATTAATATTTCAGTGGAAGAAATAAGTTTAGTTGATTTTAAGGAAACACATCAAATTAAATCTCCTTCTACTAAATCCTAAACTAGTATTCCAGAAGTTAAGTCATAAAATCTAAATATTGAGATCCCTGAAGTAAAATTATACGACTTAAAAGGTGAAACTTTTCAAAATACACCTTTTTCTTATGTAGGAATTTATGACTGTTAGATTAAGGAAGAATCCTTAGTTCCTAACATTTTTTACACTTGACCTATCTTTAGTCTTCCTCTAGTAAGGGTTGTTATTCCTGCAAAACTAGAAGAACATATTTTATACTTAGGTTCCTCTCATATTATTTCTCTCATCTACTCATCAAGTCGATCTGAAGGACAAAGTACTAGTTATCATTTCCTTTCTAAATTGAATTATTCATCCATATCAAGATATCCATCACCTTTTGATTATCTAGCAGGTCTTCGTTATTACCTCCCTGAAGCAATTAAAGACCTAGTGCAAGAATCTTTTGAAATATTTGATAATATTCATTAAAATCCTCATATCTCATCTCCAAATCCTACAATGGATTGTGTATGAGGTGGTGGAAAAGTAAATCTGATGCAGGAGCATCGCTTCACATCAACAACACACCAGCTAGCCAACAATTTCAAAGCGCACATTCAAGGAAGGAGAGGCACCAACCCTCTTGTTTTCAAATTTCAAATTGAATTTGAATTAAATGATTGTAAGGCTGGTAGAGCCAAGCCATGATTTTGTGTAGGCTGTAGTTAGAGTCACTTTTAATGGTTGACAGGCTCAAGATCTAGATCCGATTTGGACTAGACAACCATTGAATGTAATTCATATTAATGAGAGTAGGTGAGATGGAGGGAAGAGATCGAGGAGCCCCCTTTTGTAAAAAGATCTTTGTATCTAGATTGAGAAGTTTTGTGTGTGAGTTAGGAAGAAAAGAGGAGAAAAGAGAGGAGCCAAGACTCTGTTGTAGTCAGAGCTTCAACACATTGTAATCAAGAATTTTGGAATTAATACAAAGAGCAATTTTTCTTGCACTTGAGTCTTTGTGTGTTTTATGGATTTGAATGTTATCTATGTGTATTCATATATGCTGTAGATGCATGTTAGATTTACATTTGCAGGGATAGACATAATTTGTTGTCTGTGAGTTCTTTGATTTTCAAGTTTGGGTTCTTTGTGGCTTCATGCAAGAGGTTACATGACATAATACTGAGGATTCTGTAATTCAGTGCAAAAGTTCACTTTTGTGTTCCATGGAATTTAGACAGAGACGTGCCATGTGGGCACACTAGAGGAATAGTTAACTAAAGGGGAGAAGCCGTAAGGTTGCTGAATACCTTGGAGGTAAGACTGTGCAGAGGAGGGAACAAAGAAGACATAATCACCAAGGGTTCTGTAAATCTCTTCTAGGTGGGCATTGAGCGAGTGGATAGAGTGCACGAGAATAAATCTGTTTCAATTTCAGAGATAAGGGAAGTGTCGAGGAGAAGGCACTTATAGATTTGTTGAATACTCTATTGGCTCAGCAAGGTGTGCTGGAGCAAGAATTCGCCAGGAGGGCACTTACATCCTTTCAAGGAACGAAAGGAATAGAGTTGCTGAACACTCTGGAAGAATACCTATGAAAGGAGTGCACCAGGCCAACACTCGAGTGTAGTGTTGATTGAAAACCATCTAAAGGCTAGTCAAGCGCAAGGAGAATGCGCAGAGTGAACTTGGTTCAATTTCGAAGAAGCTCAGGAGGTCAAGCGCAAGGAGAATGCGCAGAGTGAACTTGGTTCAATTTCAAAGAAGCTCAGGAGGTCAAGCGCAGGAGTGTGCCAGGAGGAGCACCAAGAAGTCTTCTAAGGAAGCAGAGGGCCGAGCCCCTTAGATGTGAGTCAGTTTGAAAAGCTCAGAAGGGAAAGCGTTTCCAAAAACCCAGACAAGACCCAAAGGTTGCAGGGCTCGCATAAAGGAGATCGAAGGCTGAGACCTTCGAAGGGTCGAAATCTTTCAAGCCAGGAAGAGAAGCATAATCTCAGAAGGAATAATGCCTTTGCACACATAATTCCAATAGAAAGGAGCCAACATGTCGAGTTACTTCGAGGTCAAAGCCACAGACAAGCTCATAGGATATAGTACAATAGTTTGCAAGGAATCTGCAAGGAGTCGCAGAGGTTCGAGAAACCCTTCGAGGTTTTGGAGAAAGCAAAGCTCAGAAGAGATAACGTTTCCAAAATGTAGGAGAGATCAAAATCCATCAGGGATCACAGATGAAGCAAAGGTCAAGGCCTTTGAGACTTTGAAAATATTCCAAGTCAGATAAGAAAGTCAAGGTTTAGAGAGGAGGAGAAACAACAACCATTGGATAAGCTGCAGACGAGAAGATATGGATCATTGAACTTCATGTCTAGACAGGAGAGAACACACACAAGAGGAGATCAGATATGGACCGTTGGATCTGAACATGAGGACCATCAACCATTGGATCTAGAAGAAGGTGCATGAGGTTAACCCTTGTATAAGCAAGAGAGTGGACTCGTCAAAGTACCGAAATCATTGAGATTGTCCATCGTTAGAGGACACGTGGCAGAGATCCACACAAGTTGGGAGTTGGAGGTTTGGACAAGTAGAGGAGATTTCATTCCAAACCCTTGATATGTGAAATCCTAAAATCATCAGGGCCACCTATTATGGAGGATAGGTGGCAAAGATCTGATAGCCATCAGGGTTTTAGAAATTAGACATATAAGGGTGGCGAAGAACAAAGACTCGTGATCGCCGAAATCGTGAAATCATTCAAGCCGTCAGATTATGGGGTGACAGGTGTCAAAGATCCACACTCATCGAAGATTTGGGCACTGGGAGAACAAGGGTGAAGACCAGAGAAAACTCGCGAAGGGATAATTTGCGAAAGAATCTGGACCGTTCATCAAAGAGGACACATGGCGAGCGATCAGGGTTTCGCTGACTCGCTACTAGAGGAAGTCAACAAACAAAGTTTTAAGAACTCGTGAGTCAAAAAATCACGACGTGATGTGAACCGTTAGATTAGGAGAAGCTGGAGCCGTTGATCTGGGTAGAGGATTTTAGAGTTTCAGGATTTTGGGGATCGACATTTCGGGATCTGGGAGCTCAAAGGAAGGAGGAGTCGTGAGACGTGAAGTCCCGACTCGCGAAATTACGAAACACAAAATGCATGGTTCTTAGAGCCTTGGGTCACAGCCCGGGGTCACGAGAGAGTAAGGGGAAAATAGTGAAAGGTGCTAGTGCTGTTTTGGGTGTGTTGGTTCAGAACATAGAAAGGCGCCAAAAGGTGGGCACGCATGCAGATTTTTTTCAAGGCCTGTGCCAGGGACAAAGGGGCCTGTGGATTTGTTCAAGGGGTTTCAGTAGGAGCCTGAAGAGACATTTTGACTCAGGAAAGAGAACGATCTAGTGACCGGGAGGTCGCAAAACCCCGAAGGGGAGGGGGGTCTGCATCAAAATCAACCACCACCTCCCTTGAGGATCTTTGCCAAAGTAGCTTCTAGATATTCTCCTTTATCCCTTCCTGCAAATTTGCATGATTGACCTGATAACTATACGAAAAACTTACCTAGATTTACCGGGGAAGGGGATTTAATAGCCACTGAACATATGAAATTATTTGATCAATTCGTTGATATACTTGGTATTGAGTATGAAAATGTTTACATGAGATTGTTTGTACAAACTTTTGAGGGCCAAGTCAGAACCTGGTTTAGGGGACTTCCTGTAGATTCCATAACAACATATGATGAATTAGAAACTGCATTCTTAAGACAATGGGGCGAGAAAAAATATCACCTATACATGGGACAATTGGTTTAAATTGATAGATAGATGGTTGTCATTGATTTTAACCTTTGGAGAGTGATATTGTAGATTGATGTCAACCCTTAGAGATTGATGTCAACCCTTGGAGAAGTCTTGTAGTAAATTTCAGTAGCACAAAGGTATTGGTAATGGACTCTAGTTTTTTTAAAGAATAAAGGCATGAATATCAGTACATTTGTAGGTGAGACTTATTTAGATGGATAGTACATGTCATTCCGTTTCTGGTGATATGTGGAACGTCACATAACTCCTCACGATTAGAAATTTATGGCCTTGTGAAGTTGGAGAACCCTCATGAGTTTTCTAGAATCCCTAGAAGGTCAAAGAAGTAAAAATTATTCTAGAAGCTCCTAGAATAAGTTGACTAGTCAAATGGGTGAAACTAGGAGTTAATCATGGGTTAAGTGGTTGTATTAATAAAATAATTAAAAATAAATTAGTTTCAACTAGAAGTGGTTAAGCTAAGTGGAAAAAGTGGTTAAGTGGACAAAGTGGTTAAGTGGATACTTCTAGAGGAAGCTACTTGGAGAGTATAAATAAGAGAGCAAGGGCCTCCCATTAGCACATATTGAGCATATTGAATATCTACAAGTGACTGAGGTAATCAAAGGATATCTAAGGAAAATTTCAGAGGGAAGGTGAAGTAAAGAAGGCTGACAATTCAAGGGAGGATAGAGTCTTTTGATGATGCTTTCTAAGGTATGTTATTAACATTTCATCTCACCATTTTTGCAATAATTTGTTTTATAGAATGATTTAGATAGATAAATACAGAGGTTGTTGATATGAAATATCCAAGTAACTGTGATAGAAAATTTCAGCTCGTGGGTTGTTGTAGTTTAGTAGTTACACTCTGTAGAAGATAAGGTTTGTGGCTAGTCCTAAAACTAGTCTAAAACAAGTTTTATGGGTAAAAACATCATAAATTATTCATAACAGATCTAAATTTAGTGAGACCAAATGATTTGGTTATAGTACTATCTCTAGTATGTTGTGTACCATTTTCAAACCCATACACAAACATTCCATGTGTGGCATGCTCTACATATTCTTTCTCTAGAATAAGCCAAAATTCAGCAAGGTCTGCCATTTTTGCTATGACTCCTTTTTTGGGAGGTTCCAAGTAGTGAAACATGGTGGAATTGTAGAGAAGACACTGAAGAAAATTGTGTATCATTTTAATACCTTTATTCATTATAGGTACATGGTTATGGTTGTTGCAATTTAGGGTTGTTGACTAATCCAAAACTAGTCATGTGAGACTAAGGTAAAGTTTGATGAAAATGATAGTCTCTTGTTGTTGAAGTTGAGGAAGGTATGCAAGTCTATGATCACATACATCAAGTATGTTACAGAGTTACAAGTATGTTTATATTTATGTTTTGATGGTTACATTTGTTCATGACATGGTACATGCTTGACGCTACATAATAGTGAGGTTTGACACATGGTTTTATGTAAGGGTTTATGGTATGTGGATTATGGATTTGTGATGTATCTTTAGAGGAATTTTGTTGGTTGTCTTGATGTATGTTTTGATAAATGGTTGAGGTATATGTTGAGTTCATGGATGGGACACTTAGTTGATGAGTTGGCATATACATGAGGTGTATGGTATGTTGATGTTGGTACATCTTGATGTGACATAGTTTGACTTGTTATCGATACATGATTTGTACATGCTTGGTACATTGTTAGAGGCACTTGTTGGTAATCTTGTTGGACATATTTTTAGTGATATTGACACATGGTTTATGGTTGATGAGGCATAGATATCTTGGTATTGGTGATGGTTGTGAGGTGTTATGACGTACATGGTTGATGCACTTATGATGGTACACATTGTGCTAGTTGTTGATGTACATGATTAGTTGATGAGATTATTGTGATAGATTATTGGAACACATTGTTGGTACAGGTGTTGTTACATGTTGTTGGTACATGTTTCTTGGTACAAATTGTTATAGGTTGTCATTACATGTTTCTTGGTACAGGTTGGCAGTGACAAAGTGACAATGACATTGGTTGATTCAATGACAGTGACAGTGATAGGTTGTCTACATTTGGCACTTATATTTCAGGGTGGCAGGACGGGGCAAGGATAGGTGGTTGGAGCAACCTTCCAGTTGGAGTCAGAGAACTAGGGAGTTGGAGATTCCTTCAGGTTGGAGCCTCCTTCTGGTTGGAGCCAGAGAATTAGGTGGTTGTAGCCACCTTTCGGTTAGATCCATAGAACACAGGGGGTTGGAGCCTCCTTTTGGTTCGATCCATAGAATTAGAAGTTGGTGCTTCTTTGAATGTAATTATTAAAGACATATCAGAACAACATTCTATGGTTTTCTTCCGCATTGGGTTTCTACGTAAAGTATTGGTGTACTGTGCATTGTGTGGATGTGTCTATTATTGTTTATTATGTATTGATGGATGTTAATGCTATATGATGCCATAACATATTAATGATGAATTGATGAACATTGTTGAATAATTTAAAGGAATATAAATTGTGGTTAAAAGTGTATAAATTGCTCATTACTGATTCACCCCCCCTCTTAGTAATCCAACACTATATTATTTGACTGAATTTGGTGCTTTAAGAAAGAAGCCTTTTGAAACGGTTTCTGAATTTATTCAAAGATTTAATAAGCTTTACAGTAAGATCCCAGCTAAAGTTAAACCATCCTAACAAGATGCAAAATTTACTTTTGCAAGGGCATTTGAATTTGATTTTGCATTACTTTTAAGGGAAAGAAGAGCTACAACATTAGCTGGGATGCAAGATGATGCTATTGAAATCGAATCTAATATGATGGCATTAGGAAAACTAAAAACAAAGGATGAAGTTGGAATTAGGGAAACTAGAAAGTTTAGGGAACAAGGAGGACCTTCAGGTTCAGGAAAGAGTACACAAGAGGAAAAGATTGATGAAATAGAAAAAATCATTAAATATTTATCTAATAAAGTATCCAGGATGGAGATGGAAATAGTCAAAACTGAACCTTATGTTAGAAATCCAAATCAATCCAAGAGGAATGTCAATACTAATCCTCAACTGTTACAAAGAACACTTAAGGATGAGGATCATAAAATTTAAGATCCTTTCAAAACTGATAATTTAATACAAGGAGATGAAGTACAAGAATATGATGAATTAGACGAGGAAATGAATTTTCCAAGTGATGATGATAGTGAACCTCATCTAACCCAACAAGATTATGAACTATCTTTAGGGTCTGGACAACCACTTGATGAGGAAAATATTAATAACTTTGATGAACCTACCTTGCAATACAAAGTTCTCAATGATTCTATATTGGTCGAGTTACATAATAAATATGATTTAAGGCCAAGAGATAAAACTGCTGCTACAAATCAACCAAAAAATGTTTTATTGTAAAATAAAGGAAATGAAGTTGTAGTCTTAAAACCATCAATCGAAACATCAACAATTCAAACGAAATAGATTGAAACAAAGGAAACACAAACTAAAACATTGGAAAAGAAAGAAGTATAAGTCCAGACTAAAGAATTAGAAAAACCAGTTATAAATTTTAATATGGAAAATGAACTAAATAAAATTAAGATTCTAGTACCTTTGATAGAACTTGCTAGGAATCTTTTATATAAGAAACAAATTTCAAAAGTCATAAATTCAAAGAGTCAAGCTAATGTTATTAATCTGCAGGATGAGCATCCAACAATCATGTTTAGGCCTCATATTGAAAATGATAAAGATTCTGTGCCTCCATTTTATATCACTCTTACTGTACGTGATCATTTGCTACATAATTGTATGCTAGACTCAGGTGATTCACACAATTTGATGCCAAAGGTAATAATGGATAAATTGGGCTTGCAAATTACCAGACCTTATCAAGACCTATATTCTTTTGATTCTAGGAAAGTTAAGTGTTTGAGTAATGATAAAGGATTTAGTTGTAATTTTGGGCCAAATACCAATCAAAAGTGTTCTTATGAATGTGGTAGTAGTTGATGTACCTGCAAAGTATGACATTCTTTTATCAAGATCTTGGGGTGCTAAGCTAAAGGGATCATCACAATTAGATATGATGTATGCCACACTTCCTATTTTTGGTGGGCAATTTACAAGATTTTATAGAGAGACAAGACTGACTTATACAATTAGTGATCCACAAATCTTAATAATTATCCAGTTTATGTTGCTGATTAGGACTTAGGAAATTGTATATTGTATATTGATGATGATTTTGAAACTTGCACAAAGAATGAGAATGAAAAAAAGTAAAACTTCTGAGGAAAATGTAAATATCAGAGAAGGAATTTGGAAAATGTATTTCGATGGTGCCTCTTCGTGGGAAGGAGCAGGAGCTGGAGTATTATTTGTGGCACCAAATGATGAGTATTACATTCCATTTTCTTATAGATTGGAGTTTGATATTGATTATACAAATAATGTATGTGAATATGAAGCTTTGATTTTAGGATTAGAAGATGCTAAAAAGATCAAAATTCAACACTTAATTGTATATGGGGATGCTAAGCGTATTGTTAAACATGTAAGACAATAATATCAAGATAAAAATCCTAGAATGAGATCCCATCGAAATTGTACATGGGATTTGATTGAATTTTTTTTCCTATCTTTTAACATTCATGGTATTCCAAGATTGCATAATCAACAAACTATTTCGTTGACTAAAGCTACAAGTACTTTCATACCACCTACTATTTTGAAATTGAAATATCATATTGAGATGAGACATAAACCTTCAATACCTGATAATGTTCATTATTGGAAAATATTTGAGGATGATGAACATATAAAACAATTTCTTGAAATGGTGGATGAATTTTCTGAAACACATATTGATCAAGAAAATCAAAATGATCCAGCCTGGATTATGCAGGAAGGAGAATATGAAGAGAACTTTAAAGACAAAATTACAAATAATAAAATGCTTTTGTTAAAAAACAATCATATTCCAAAGGGGATTATTCCTTTA
>JZKD02S0092565.1:30079-45382 GCA_000966675.3 Picea glauca | reverse complement strand
AATGACACAGTTTTTGTCAGTGGATGTAAGCTTGACGATGCTTTCTAATCCGACTCACATAAGGAGTAGAGGGGCCATGCACAAGAACCTGACATTGAGGGAGAGGTGTGGCAACGTCCCTGCCATAGCCTACTATCACTCTCGTCGTGGTCTAAATTGTAGGTTAATGATTACCTAGTTCGATAGGTCCACGATGTCGTGAGGGTGGACTAAGATAGTCGCTCATGAAGATTCCTAAGGAGTGCATAATAAGGAATAGTCCATATTCCTTAGAAGCCCTTAGTCTCTCACAAGGTCGACTGCGTGGAGTATTGACTCCAAGGGCCGGAAAAACTTCCAAAACCAGTCAAAGGTGAGTGGCACCCTTGGAGAACAGAGGTGCGTCTTGAAGGGCACACCACGTAATTAAAAACTTGAGTCAATAAATCTAGGTGGCCTAGAAAGTATTATATTGATTAGACTTTGTCAGAATAAAATAATTAATTAAACAATAAATTTATTGATTATAAATTCCAATAAAAGTCTAAGCCTAACTCTAAGACTAAGCCTAAGTCTAAGTTTAGTTAGGGGGATAAATTAAAATATTAAATAAATTAAAAGAATAGAGATAAATCAAATTAAGAAAAAAGTGAGAAAAATCTAAAGATTGGATAGAATGCACATGTGTGCATAAAAATATTAAAAGAGATTTTAAAATAGAAATAAATAAAATATGAGAGAATAGGTGTACACATAGAATGGTATCTAGAGTGTAGCTACCACCAGTCTAACTAGAAGAAGACTCTTAATACAACTCTAACTAAGATCTAGTTAGGAGACACTCATTAAATGAGAATCCGGGGAATAAAGGGACAACTAAGAGAGAAAATAGGAACACATTGGGGAATGTGAGGGAAATCGAATTTTTAAATAAAATAAAAATTGTAATTATTTGTGCAACTTGGGGAGAGTGTGACAAGTGTGTGGGTGAATAATTCTAAATCATTTAATTAAAAAGTTAATTAAGTGTGCATGTGGAGATGTGTCAGTGAGGAAAATTCTATAAAACAAAGGGTGTAGAAGGGAAAGTGGACTCACTTATTCTTAGTAAGGTTATGTTGCTAAAATTATTGCGTAATGTGTTTACTTGTGAGAGTTGCGATACCAAGCTTGAAGAAAGAGTGGAAGCTCTTCTTTACGAGGCAAGACTTGGAGCTATTGTTTGTTGGTTTCTTGTGTGTGGCCCCTTTGTGGCTCGGGGGGATAAGAGGGAAGAAGAGTACCCCTAGCATTGGCTGGGAGGTACTGGTGAGGTCTTGGTGATTATCAAGTAGGAGCAAGGAAGAAGCACAAGTTGCTAAAGGATATCTGCAAAGTTCTTTTTCATCAGTCCTACTATTTTATATTTGTATTTTTATTGTAATTTATATTTGTATTTTTATTGTAATAAGAGTAAATTTTTAAATAGAAGTTGTAAAATCGCTGTAGTGTTATGTTGAAATTTTGGAATTAAATTTGCAAGTGGTTGAAGGGTCCTTGTGTGACTCAGAATTGAAATTTGAATTCACTGTCATTTATTTTTAATTTAGAAATCCAAATCTTAGATCGCTATCAATAACTCTAACATACCCTATCTCATGATTTAGACAATAGTTGTCGCTGCAAATTTAATTACACTTGAATATTTCAAACTATTCTCCCTCGAAGGTTCTGATTGACCTGATGTCTAATTTACTTTCTGCATCACTCAATTTTGAATTACCAGTTGAGTGTTGGTCACCGTTGGGTATGATTGCACTGTAGTGCGCCTTGATGGTGATGTTACCCATTTAGGTTAAGTTCACGTTCCTTGATTGTGATCCAGTTTGAAGGTTACATTATATTAAACTCAGGTTTACTTGTAGTGGTGGAAGTCAACCTTCGTTGTGTCCAGTTGTCTTAGCGTTTTTATTACAGTCAACAATTTTTTTTTTTAACGTTGCTCAACCCTTTTTTTTTTAACATCACCCTTCTTCCAAAACTTCCTCTGTAACAATAGAATGATTAATCATTTTCCGGATAGTGTATTTTTGGTTGTGAATGTCCCGAAGGAAGGTTGTTTTCCTGTGTTGAAAATAGGTGCCTCGTTTCATTGTTGGGTTACTTTTGGAATTTGGTATTGAGTTTAGTTAAATGCTGGTACGACACGTGTAAGAGGAGACTGATATCATTTAGCAAAGTTCTTTTTCAAACCTGCAAAGTTCTGCAAATGATATCTGCAAAGTTCTTTTTCAAACCTGTAACCGTAGAAATAAGAGGAAGAACAATGTAGAATTTTACAATTCTGTCCTAGCGTTTTGAATGATTGTTGTAGGTGTCCCTCCCGGAATGAAAATTTGAGTTGATTCTGCTTTTGACAGTTTAGGCATTGGGAAAAGAAAGAAAGTATTTTTAACGTTTACGAGGCTAAAAATAGTCTTTGGGACAAATTGTTTTTTCATCTGGCTTTTGTATTCAGCCCTTTTCCTGTGAAGTTTTACAATAATCGCTTCCAGCGTCTCAACAAACTCTTTGCTGAATAGATTATCCCAAGAATTAGCTGCCAGAATACTGCATAATTTTCCCTGCTGTCTTTGAGGGCCTCACATTCTAAAATGAAATGTTTTTCTGTTTCCACTTTTCCAGACGATCACAAAATACATAATCTTTCTTCCCACCTTTCTTTTGGCCTTGGAATAGAATATTTTATCCATGCTCTCTCTTTCTCGTCCACCTGTAAACCCAAAATTTTAAATCAAAAACGTTTTTGTATTTTGTCTCTAAGAGAGAAATTCGACGCCTTTCCAGTTGCAAGAACCTCTAAAAATTCTGTGGGAGAGCTCTATTTAATATTGTAGGTGTATTTGGATATTAGGATAAATATTTGGCCAATACCACACACCATACAAAAGGCAGGTTGATAATCGCTTAACCCCATGATTAAAATTAATAAATAGGGAGTATGCTAGTCATGAAGCATAATCATAAATTTACACATGAAGCATAATCATAAACGAATTTATGAATTGTTAAATGCTAGTAATAATAGTAGAATATAAGTATAAATTATATATAAATGCAAGATATTCACTTTGACATGAATCCTTAAATCATCATGTGGTGAAATTTACACATGAAGCATAATCATAAACGAATTTATGAATTGTTAAATGCTAGTAATAATAGTAGAATATAAGTATAAATTATATATAAATGCAAGATATTCACTTTGACATGAATCCTTAAATCATCATGTGGTGATTTCTTTGGTTAAAACTAAATCTCTTGATCCCCAATGTATGTGGGCATATATGAATATAAGTGTTAAACATATCAATCTAAAAATATTCACGTAGGTGTGAATCCTATAATCATCATGTGGTTGTTGCTTTTGTTAAAGCTAAGTCTCTATATTTCTTAATGTATTTGATAATATGTGAAGTTAAGTATTAATTATATATAAATCTAAATATAGTCACATTTGTGTGAATCCTATAATTAACATGTGGTTGATGCTTTTATTTAAAGCTTAATTTCTTGAGCCTTTATTGTATGTGATCTTATATGATTATGTAAATTTATATGATTATGTAAATTTAAAGGACATTATATATATTAAGTAATTGTGTTGTGTAATCTGAATGTTATATACATTTCATAATTTGACTTGTCTTTTATAAATTAAGAACTGTTGCTGACATTGTGATTAAAGGTTGAATTAAACGAAGGTTGTGAGTCTAACTTGTAACGAAATAATTATTTTTTATTACGATTAGCATGTGTATTATATAAAGCCTTATGGCTAGAGAACTTAATGTGTGGATTTTCATGGGCATGTTAAGTGGAATTTGTTATGTCTCACGATAGATTTTATAAGATGTACTTGCCTATTTCACAAGGGTAATGTTTAATGATTTGTTAAATGTATTAGATTATACTCTATGTTTAGGGACTTTATGAATGGTTTGATGTGGATTGGGTCATGATTATGAGGGTATGTTGTTGGTTAAGGGAACTAGATATCTCCTTGTTCTTCAGAACAATTGCTAGTCCTGAGACCTTAAATGGTCAAAATCAATTGGATGAATCTTGGACTTGAGCATTGATTATGTGTCTTGGAGGTCCTAATCTTGCAGGATAGGTTGGGTGGGTAGCTTCCTATATTATCTTATGTGATATGGTTGATTGAGTAAAAGTGATGTTGTATTCAGTTGGATTGTGATGAAATTGTTTGCGTAATTATTAATGTAGGTTGTGACACATATCACTTGTTCCAACAATTGTTTTAAAATAAATAAATATTTACCTCTTTTGCACTTAATTGATTGTTGTCGTAACATAGGGGATGTTACATTAGGGAGAATCAATTTCTTGAGAATATTCATTCCAAATTTTGCTGAAATCATTAAACTGATCACATATATAATGAAGAAATATAACGAGGTGAAATGGAAAATGAAAGCTAAGATATATTTTCAACAAGTGAAAAAACCCATAGGAGAAGCACCAGTGTTCGTAACTCTAGATTATTTGAAGGAATTTTTATTCTTTTCTTTTGCATCCAAACACACAGTTGTAGCAATTCTTTTACAGAAAAATAATGATGGATTTGAACAACCTATTTCCTTTTTTAGTAAAATCCTAAGAGATGCATAGTTGAAATATGATATTTTAGAAAATCAGGCTTATGCTATGGTTAAAACACTTAAATCTTTCAGGACATATGTATTACATTCCAAAGTGCTAGCATATGTACCTATTAGTATTGTCAATGAAATCTTAATTCAACTTGATAGTGATGGCAGAAGAGGAAAATGGTTGGCAAAAATTCAAGAATATGATCTCGAAATCAAACCAACCAAATTAGTAAAATGACAAAGTTTAACAAAACTATTTTCTGAATCCAATCTTAAATCTCTGGGAATAAATCACTTTGATTCTGAAAATACTCTACCAGATATTGAAGAAATTGATGATCAAATGCCAAAAACTCAAATGGATGACGATTTCTCTTCCTCCTCTTGGTACGAGAATATAGTTTCATATCTCCTTCCTCTAAAATGCCCTTCTGATATGAATCCATAAAAAAAAAAGAACATTAAAACTTCAAGCAATCAAATATTGCATAATTGATGGTAAACTATATTGGAAAGATCCTTTATGATTTTTATTGAGATTCCTTATAGAGTCTGAAACAAAGGATGTTATTGAATGATTTCATAGAGGAATATGTGGCGGGAATCATGCTTGGAGAGAAACAACGTACACAATTCTAAGAGCAGGCTATTGCTGGCCAAAACTATTCACTAATGTGAATGCTAAGGTTAGGACCCATAGAGAATGCCAATTATTTGCTGGCAAACAAATCTTCCTACTTTACCTTTAGTTACTATTAAAACTAAAGCTCCTTTTCAATAGAATTTAGACTTCATTGGTGAAATTCAGCCTCAATCCAATGCACAACATAAATGGATCCTAACTGCCACTAATTATTTTTCTAAATGGGTAGAAGTTATTCTGACCAGGAATGCTACAGACACAATGGTAATCAATTTCTTGGAAGAAAATATTTTAGCAAGATTTGGTTGTGCAAGGAAAATAATTGCAGATAATGCACACAATTTTAAATCTATTGCTGTGATTAAATTTTTTCAGAATATCATTTTGGGTCATTCTATAACTTATTATCTTCAAGGGAATGGACTGGCAGAATCTTCTAACAAAAGTTTGATCAAAATAATCAATTTTTTTTTTATTGAAAATAAAAAATCTTGGCATGTTCATTTGAAATATGCACTTTGGGAAAACACAATCAACACCAAAATATCAATAGGTATGTCACCGTTTCAATTAATTTATGGTTTAGATGTTATTTTACCTATTAATCTTGCTCTTCCTGTAATGAAATTATGGTAGGATGTTGGTAAAGAACCTAATGATTTCACAAGAAGAATGAATCAATTAATTGAGGTGCAACAGATCAGAGAAGAGGTTAATGAAAAATTCCAAGAGTACCAAGATAGCATGAAGGCTATTTTTGACAAAAAAGCTAAAGACAAAGAATTTCTTCCAAGGGATCTAGTGCTAAAATGGAGAAGACACTGGAAAGCATGGGAAATTTGATCATCTTTGGTTTGGTCCTTTTAAAATTGCAGCAATTGAAGGAAAAACAAAAAAAAAAACATTTTCTCTTCAGAATCTAAGTGGAGAAGTTCTTGAAATGCCTATTAATGGGCGTTATCTAAAACATTTTATGCATTAGTGTTCTTTTATTATATTTTTCCATTATAGATAACAATGTGGATTGGATTTACATTGGCATTCAATTCATTTAAACCCTAATTGGGTTAAGATTTCATCATTGATGATTTATAATCGAATTTAGGATATTTGAGTGTTTTGATTGCTGAGAAAATATAAGTATATTCAATTAGATGTTTGTGTATTTTAGAGAAAGTCGAGTTTATTTGTATTGGAGTTTTTCTTTGTTTTCCAGATAATAAAATTAGTAACAATATTGTTACTAGTGAAAAATGAGTTTTTCTTTCTTATTTAATCATATTAATCTTTATAGAAATGATAAACTTAGCCAATATTATAAAATTAAAGCATGTTATTTTAACAAGCCTGGCAAAGATCTTATACATTTCTTGATTCTAATTGAAAGGTATATCTAGGCTAATCCTAATAAATTTAGCTTTAATATTAGATTATAACTGGTGAGTTTACTCAAGGTTAATCCCTAAAAATAAATCTTTTCAGATATAACTTACCTTTAGGTGAAGGTATACCTAGAATTGAAAGAAAACTAATCTCAAAGTATTCTAAAAAGGTAGACAGACCAACTTCACATCAGATCAAAAATGGATCTCATCCCTTGTATCTTAGATACATTGATTTCCCCCACTTCAAAGTAATAAAATTAAATAAGACAAATGGTGAAAGGAAATTCATAAAATGATTTTCCCCATCATATCAAAAAGAGATGATGAAAGGAAATTCATACAATGATTGCCCTCATTTGAATCAAATGAAAACATGTTTTTGAAGTGGTGAAATGAAACTCAATATGGGGTATATAGATCAATTCATCGAGGTACTGAACAAGCCTGCTAGTAGTGAAGCAATATCTATGATGTCTATATGGTTGTCTTACATTCTTCATTACATACTCTAACTGAGTTCTTTTTCAATGATACTTATGTCCTGATCCAATTAGGTTTCCTTAATGAAATCCACATAATATCTTTATAACCTTGAGATAAAAATAAGTTAGTAAAAATCTGATATTCTAGTTAAATTTAGTTTGATTATCCCGAATAATTATTGAGTAAATTTTTTAAAAAAGAAAATCTTTATTAACTTGACTTGAGATTTATCACTAACCATGTTCTAAATTTCTATATATGGTCATTTTTGTTACTTCTATATATGATTAAATTTCTAGAAGAAAGAAAGTATTTAATAAAAAAAAACAATAATGACTCCATTTACCCAATAAAGACACCCGATCTGTTGTTCTTTAATGCCTCGCAGGGAGCCACAATCCCCAAATGGAGCCAATATTAGAACATAGATTAAATTTAAAAATAAAAACTCAAATTTTTAGTTAGAATAGGCACTTTTAATTTTAGATTAGCTTACTTTTTAATTTCTTGCTTAGTCTAGATTTGATATTTTTAATATATTTTTAATACTAAGTTTAAGTTTTGCTTAGTCTTAGATTTTGTTTTAATTTTATTACAATAGAGTTAAATGTTAGGATTAGTTAATAATTTTGGTGTTATCTTTATTTTTTTAACTTAGGTTTTTGTTTATTTGCATGTAATGAAATATTTGGTTGTATATCTCATGTAGTTACTTAGGTTTTATTAGTCATATATTACATAGTTTAGGTTTAATTAGACATAGTTTTATATAGGTGTAATATATATATAAAATAGGCGTTGAATATAAGTTTTATAAAGTTAAAACTAAAAATAAGTTGTTCTATTGTGTGACAGGGCGCGTGCAATACAAAGCATCGATCAAAGAATAATAGTAGCATCAACGACCCGCGCACAATAAATAATCACATAGTTTAACAAAGTTAGTACCGTGCATGTGACATCATCCATCGAAACCCTCTCGTGCAATGTGTCAAAAGGAGAAGCCACCGCACGTTATACCATACTACTCTCAAAACTATCTTTCAATCATGCACTGTATAAAGAAAAACCATTGTTGGAAACCACTAGTTTTGGGTATTTAAATAAAGTGTTTTTTTGTAGGATTTGCTTTAATTAATATATTAGTTAGACATTAGATTGAATAAATAATAAAAAAAAATCCCTTTCTTTCTATTGCATCACGGGTTTTCATGACTATCACTGTTACGAGAATAAGAAACTTTTTCCAGCTAAAACGCCAACCATGTTACAGATTCCCTTACTGTCAAAGTCACGGGTAAGTGCTAAGATACCTTGTCCTTTTCCTTCTTTTAAAATGTCGAGGCTTACAAAAACAAAACAGTCTAAAACCCTACCAAGGTCAAAATACGTTTAGATGACAAAGACTCTCAAATTTTTGATCCTAAAGTCTCATTTGATCTGTTCGAGCTACATAAATCAACCCAGGTTAGATTTTTGAAGCAAAGTGACTTTTTTAACTGCTGGAGTTCAACTCTAACTCATTTTATCGTCCCACAAGTTCATAATTTCCCCAAATTCATACATTGGCATGCACAAAGATATGTATCATCTTCCAAAAGTTTTGTAACTAAAAATGGTGTTAGATAATTGGTTTAGATTGATGGACTATTGGTTTGGATTATTGGTTGTCATTGATGTCAACCCTTGGAGAGTGATATTGTAGATTTATGTCAACCCTTGGAGAGTGATATTGTAGATTGATGTCAACCCTTGAGTATGTCTGGTAGCTCCAAAGGTATGGGTAAGGGACCCAAGTGTTTTTGAGTTATAAAGGCACGAAGATCAGTGAATATGCAGGTAAGACTATTCTATACGGACAATATAAGTCATGCCATTTCTAGTGACATGTGAAACATCACATAACTCTTCACGATTAGAGAGTTATGGCCATGTGAAGTTGGATAACCCTCACGAGTTATCTAGAAGCCCCTAGAAGGTCAAAGAAGTCAATTATTCTAGAAGCTCCTAGAAGAAGTGTACTAGTCAAATTGATGATAACTAGGAGTTAATCATGGCTATAGTTGTTGCATTAAGAAAATAATTGAAAATAATTAAAAATAAATTAGTTGCAACAAGAAGTTGTGAGTTCGATGATTATGGTAAAGTAGTTGTGATGAGAAGATTGAATAGTCAAAGTGGTTGACCTAGAAATACATTAAATAATAAAGTGGTTGTAATAAGAAGTTAGTTTTCTTTTTTGTAAATAAAAAGAGGTAAATCCTATTACTGTGTTATCACTGTACAAAATTGATACATGTCACTGGCCTGCCACCTATTCTGCCAAACTAGTGGAAACCGGAAAAGGTGGCCGCCTATTATACTTTTGGACAAAAAAGGCATCTACCACTTGCCCTGCCAATTGGAAACCAAAGCAGGTGGCAGATGATAGTATTGACAGAGTTGTCTGTGTAAGCTAGAAAAAACTAACAAATTCTCAAAAAAGAAATCTAAACAAGAAATAAGCAGAGTAACAGTGCATGATAACAAGAAAAAATCACCATCACTGTGCTGGTGGAGCTTAGAGAAATGTGCGAATCTAATCATTAGCTTGGTTTTGCGTACCATGGGACCTATCATCCGAAGCTCCACTGTGAAGGATGTCATCACTGTGCTGGAGCATGAAGGGCTGCGCACAGGTTGGGCACTACTTCTTGGTCGATGCATTTGAAAATGCATCGAACAACATATCAATCCGATTGCTGATGAGGGTGTCCCGATGAAGTTGGTTCACCATGTAGCTTCTAATGTCAAAAATGAGCTCCAGCTGCTCCGGGCTGAAGAGGCTGGAGGGAGCCGGGTAACATTCCTGAATTGCATTCAACAGTGGAGGTGTTGAGATGGGAAAATCCTCTTGCATAGTGCAAGTGACTCCTTCCATATCTGCCACATCTCCTACAACCGCTTCACTGGTGTTGGGGTGAATGTAAGTGCTTAGGGCCATGTGGAGGAATTCCTCCTGAAAAATGCATGTGGCGCCTTCCATGGTCGCCTTAGTACCTGTATGCGCTTTGCTGGTGCGGGGGCACAAGTAATCATCTAGGACCGTGTAGAGGAGGGATTTCGATGGAACCTGGATAGGTTCCTCCGGGAATTCCTCCTCGACGTAGGCCATTGGAGGAGTATGTGGTCTCACTATGCACCGAGTCCTAGCAATGGAAAGGGCCCACTCCATATTATGCACGCGTCTCTGCCTGGCAGCATAAATGTACCAGGAAGGGCCTTGCCTTGGCTTTCCTCTCTCTCTCTCTCTCTCTCTCTCTCTCTCATGGCTGAGCCAGAGGGGCGAAGAGTCCACTTAATTGCAGCCAGAAGAACCAACTGTGCTATAAGCCAATTTTTGGATCGAGCGAGGTGAAAGATCTTAGAGGCGAAGTAGTGCAAGCCAGGGCTGAGTGGGATAGATATACAAGGGGTGGACATGACTGCAGTGCATCCACCCGTACTCAACACCCACCTCCTTCCATTAATCCACAAGACCGCCATTAAGCTGACGTGAGGGAAATATCCTCCCTTCCTCTGCAAGTTATTAAGGTCACCCTCCATTCAAGACTAAGGCGAGGGATGACGTTTGGCCATATTTATGAATGAGTTAACGGGAGCGCTGCTTGGCCTCCTTCTTCTACGTGGCACCCCATCTAGGGTGCAACAAAAAGTTAGTTAAGGGAAAATAAATTATGAATTGACTAATTATAGAAAATTTAGTTGCAACAAGAATTTGTGAGTAAAGAGAAATTATTTAAATAATAAATTAGTCAAAGTGGTTGCAAAGAGAAATTATTTAAATAATAAAGTGGTTGCAACAAAAAGTGGTGAGATTAATATTTATGGATAAGTCAAAGTGGTTGCAAAAATAAACTAATTAAATAATAAAGTTAGTTGCAACTAGAAGTGGAGAACTTATTGTTTTTGTATAAAGTGATTGTAAGTGGAAAAGTGGTTAGAAGTGGGTTAGCCCTAAAAGAAGGAAGTTGGGTAAAGTGAGTTAGAAGATAACCCCTTGAGGAAGCTACTTGGAGAGTATAAATAAGAGAGAAAGGGTATTATATTTGCACATTTTTTGAATATATTTGAATATCCATTTGTGAAATGTTATTTGGAAGGTATTATTGATAGATCAAATTTGCGACAGAAAAATCGCGGCTGGAGAATTGCGACAAAAAAAGCGCGGCAACAGAATCGTGGCAATAGAACTGTGACAATAGAATCACGAAAACAAAATCACGGCTACAGAAATAGATTCGTGATAGTTCCACAACTACAAGAAGAAAAGTGTATGGTTTTCATATGTGTAGTGTTGAATCTATGAATCTTGTTGAGGGGTTTCCTTGTAAATCTATTGGATGCCCTCTTGGAAGTTTAGGGTTTGCTGTAGAATGGTTTTGAGGAAGATCTATTGAAGTATATTGTTGGTGCATGTATGAGTCTTATTGGTATATCTTATGGTACATTTGAGAGGCTTTTGTTAGTGGTCTTTATATATGATTGGTACACACTTGAGGCTACAAAACAATGAGGTTTTTGGTACATGATTTGATGTGAGGGTTTATGGTATTTGGTTAAGGATAGTGTGATGTATTGATATAGAAATTTTGATGGTTATATTGGTATATGTCTTTGGTATATGATTGAGATACATGTTGGGACACATATTTGATGAGTGGCACATACGTGAAGTGTATGGTATAATGTTGTTGGTACATCTTGATGAGTCATAGTTTGATCTATAGTTGATGTGTGATTGATACATATTTGGTACATTGTTAGAGGCACTTGCTAGTAGTATTGCTGGCACATCGGTTATGGATGATGTGACATATATGACTTGATATACTTTTAGAAGCACATATTGATTGTGATACATCTCGTTGATGTTTGTATGTAGTCTTGGTTGATGCACATCTTGGTGATATTGTGCATATGGTTGAGAGTTGTCTCGGTGATTGATCTTGGTGAATAGATTTGATGGGTTGATGAGATTCATGAGACATGTTGTGTTGTGCATAGTTGATGCACTTGTGTTGGTATAGATTGTTGGTACAAGTTGTTATAGGTTTTTTGTTGTAGGTTGATTGGTACATGTTGTTGGTACATGTTGACAGTGGCATTGTTTGATTCAGTGACAGGTTTTCTACATTTGGAATTTACAATTCAGGGCGGTTGGATAGGGCAAGGAAAGGGGGTTGTATCCTCCTTCTGGTTGGTTCCAAAGAATCAGGAAGTTGGAGCTTCCTTCAGGTTGGAGCTTGAGAACTAGGTGGTTGTATCCACCTTCAAGTTGTAGCCGAAGAACATACAAGGTTGTAGCCTCCTTATGCTTTTATCTAGATAATTGGGGAGTTGGAGCTTCTCTCAGGTTGTAGCTTGAGAAACTATGGAGTTGGAGCCTCCTTCCAGTTGGCGCCGGAGAATTGGAAGTTGGTGCTTCCTTGAATGTAATTCTTAAAGACATATAAGAAAATAATTCTGTGGTTTTCTTCTGCATTGGGTTTCCACGTAAAATACTGGTGTACTATGTATTATGTGGATGTGTATATTATTGTTTATTATTCACTGATGGATGTTAATGTTATATGATGCAATAACATATTAATGAGAAACTAATGAACATTGTTGAATAAGTTAAAGGAATATACATTGTGGTTAAAAAGGATTAATAAGTGGTATAAATTGCTCAATCCTAATTCACCCCCCCCTCTCAGTAATCCTACAAATGGGACTCAGTTATTTAATGTTAGGTCCCAATCTATTTCTCAGATTCTTAGGGTTTCTAAATTTAATGATGGTCAACCTATTGACGAAGAAACCCTAGCCCTAAATTTTACAGAGTTAAATGACAATGAGAGACAATCTTTTGTTTGATCTCTGATGAAAGATGATACTGCAACCCTTCAAGATAAAGAAATTTATCAAACCGGTATGTTTACCTCAAATGTACATGAAGTGATATGTATGATTTGATCTGTTATAGGTTATGATTTTGAAGAAATTGTCGATAATGTTATTTTAGGGTTTATTAGAGGAATTTTCCCTTATTCTACTCAAGTAATGGTCAAATTCTATATTGGAAAGTTTACGTCCGATGCCATCCATGAGCAATTCAAGAATTTCCCTTTAGAAAGATCCTTCCATTTCCAATCATACGTGGTTTACTTGTTCCGTTTTCAAAGACAAAAATACTTCCATATCTTATACCTTGAAACTGAAAATGAAGTTGGAGAGATTGCTTCAATTATTAAATGGATTCCTACGATCAGAAGTAAGCTTATGAATGAAGGTTTCTCTTTTTATATAAATTCATTTATGTCTATAGTCTATGCACTTTTTCATAAACAGAGTCCACCTAGAATTTTCCTTGAGATTACAAAGTTGTTACATGAATCTTCTAAATCTAAATTAGGAGAATGGTTTGTGCTTAAAGATTATACATAAATAAGATTATATGGTTTAGAAGTTAAACCTTTCAAACTTCCAAGTTTCCTAACTATGAGGATATTTGATTAAGAATTTATAAAGAAAAGTCTTAATGTGGATGAGGTTCATTTCATTCCAATAAAAAAATAAGACTAATTTTATACCCAAAAAGGATATTGGGCCTTTCATTGTGTATAGTAGGTCAAATTTACAGGTGGTGGAAACCGTGTTGCAAGGAATTGGATTTGAACAAAGAGAAATTTGTCAATATGATCCTTTAGGGGTCATTGACAACAAAAGAATGGAGCTAGATATTACACCTTATCAGCATCAAGGTAGACCTGATTTAGAGAATATTAGAAATATGAATACTTGAGAGGAGGTACAAAATCCTCTTCAGGGACATATACAAAAATAGGTGCCAAGGTCATCAATGCAAGAAGTAAATATTGTCACACCTCTACCACAAGAAAAGACATTGAATAGGAGCGTCAATTTATAACTACATGATCTGGAAACAAAAGAAGGGAAGTCCAACAAAAAATCCAAATTTGAAGTAATCATAGATGTTGACCTAGAAAAATAAGCTCAACTTGGAACAAGAACCTTGGCAAAGATTTAAAAAACGCTTGTTTATTCAATAGATACTCTTCCATCAATATTTATTAATCCACCAAGGGATGGGACAACAGAGGTTAAACTACATAGTGTATTTTCCAAATTTGATGATATGAGAAACAAAAATGAACAGATTAAAGAACTTTGGAGCCAAAAATTGAAACTGGATCTTCCAGAAACAAGATTGTTTTCTGGAATAGATTTTGAAAAAGGAAAGTTGAATTTGTCAATACTAGAATCATTTGGTCCAAGCATTCAGGGACATGACAACTATAAAACAACTAGTTTCTCTTTAAATCTTGATGATATTCCCTTACCATAAAAAATGGGTTTGCATAATCAAATTGGGGAAATGATCACTAGGGATATTATGAAGACTTATCTTAGTCTACAAATATTTCAGAGCATGAATAATCATCTTAAACAATAGTTGAAGCAAGAAAATACAAGCTCAAGAGTGAAACAATTGAGAGATGATGCTACAAATGAGGAACCTGTTCAGAGGATGCTAAATGACAAATATAATGAAATATACATTCTAAAGAAAAAATTAAAGATGTAAGACATGGATCATGTACAAACCCATAACTTTTGGTCATCCAAAAGGAGAAGGAAACATTAATTGAAGTTATTGCAAGTTTGAATGAATAAAACAATTCTTTACAACAACAAGTTCAAGTACCCAGATAGGGAATTCCCTCATCATCTTCAATTGGAATAATAGAAGGTAGCTCAGAAGATTTAGTCAAAGCTTTAACTAATTTAAATGCCAAATAAATTGAGTTAGAACAACTAAATAAAATATTTTCAACTTATGAAACTGAGATTAATATTTTGAGAGACCATATTGGAGAAAAATAAAGACAACTTAAGAAGTTGTAGGGATCAAAAGAAAAGTTACAAGAGGAATATGATACATTAAAGAAAAAGTTGTTTGGAAAATATTATTTAATGGGAGCACGTCATATAGTTTGGGGAACATGTAAATAAGATGTGGAATTTTTTTATTATTATGGAGGAAGAGACCAATTTGGTCAAGAAAGTTGAAATTGATATTTTTTTCCTGGGAATACAACACATGAAACCC
>JZKD02S0092532.1:0-24918 GCA_000966675.3 Picea glauca | reverse complement strand
AACGAGATGCTATGTGAGTCTAATGCAAAATTCAGGGGGAACCTACAACCTCTGTGAGCATAGACAGTCTAGTGCAAAAGTCAGGGGGAACGTACAACCTCTGTGAGCATAGATAGACTAGTGAAAAAGTAAGGGGGAACATACAACCTCTGTGAGTCTAGTCAAACCTTGTGAGCCATGAGCAAAAGTCAAGGTATCTAGAAAAAGTTAGCTTGAATGTAATATTCCTATGAGCAAGAAACAAACGATATTCCTAATATTGCAAATTATGTAATTGTATTGATCTAGTGTGTTGGCACGTGTAAACATTATCCACCATGAAGATAATTTTGAATTGCCTTGTCAAGAGTTGTAACTAAAGTCTCGAGTCTAGTTCTATGTTAGAACTAAAGTGTAATGTTGAGTTGCAACTAAAGTCTTGAGTCTAGTTCTATTTTAGTAATGTTGAGTTGCAACTAAAGTCTTGAGTCTAGTTCTATTTTAGAACTAAAGTGTAATGTTGAGTTGCAACTAAAGTCTTGAGTCTAGTTCTAATTTAGAACTAAAGTGTAATGTTGAGTTGCAACTAAAGTCTTAACTATAGTTCTAAGTTCGAACTAAAGCATGTCAGTCTCAAGTCTAGTCCTAAGTTCGAACTAAAGTGTAATGTTGAGTTGTAACCAATCTCAAGTCTAGTTCTAAAGTTTGAACTAAGGTGTAATGCTGAGTTGTAACCAATCTCAAGTCTAGTTCTAAAGTTTGAACTAAAGTGTAATGCTGAGTTGTAACCAATCTCAAGTCTAGTTCTAAGTTCAAACTAAAGTATGAAGCTGATTTATGACTAATGCATGCAATTAGGTTACTTTTTCGAGCTTCCCCTCTTTCCCTCTTCAGCCTATATAAGAAGAGGTCGAACTCTCTCTTCAACACAGTTCTGCAACAAAGTTTTGAAACAAAGTTTTCATATGCAGGTTGAGGGTGAAGTAATAGAGGAGCACATCAGTGATAAAGAGGCAACATATCAAAGGTGTATTTCAGCAAGGTCTTGTAAGTCTTTGTCAGGTTAGAGTCATCTTGGCAAGCTCTTTGAGAGAAGTACATTCATGGTGGATATTTGTAAGAGATCTTACATTATTAATGTAATAAAGATATATTGTTTGCTAGGGTTTTTCTCCCTGTACAAGGTTTCCCCATGGTATATGTGTTGTTGATATGCATGTTTACTTATCTACATAATTATTGTTATTCGATTATGATTTGAAATTGTTGAAGTGTATTAAGCTGGAATCAAAGTATTGAAGAAAATAAAATAATTAATCCGCATAGGGAATCAAGCTCACAATTTAACAAAAAAAACTCCTAAAATTATAATTTTTCTGCCGAACATAGAATTTATTGAAAGACGTGGTGACTACTAGCTTCTTCCTACCCAAGGTTGGTAGGAAGAGAGTTACGATTCTCGAGCTCCATGTCCTCCATCATCTGATGAACTGTGACTTCTTCCTTTGAATCCACCTGGATAGAATTTGTTGACATTATGTGATTAGAGGCTATAGAATGTGAATCTTTGGTTAGATTGATAACCATGTTCCTCAACATGTTACATTTTTCTTCCAGTACATCAATTTTTTTCTTTTGTTGCACCAAGGTATTCATGACTATAATATTTATGGTGTACACTAATATTCATTTTCATGCACCTTAGAGGCCACCCAAAAAATAGAGGATTTGTTACATTGTATTGACTCTTCATGTCTTTGCAAAACCCTTCTAAGATCTTGTGCTTCCCTGTAATAAATTTGAGCAACACAAATAAGAAAACAATAGTGCCAACTCTAGTCAAGGGAATTCTAGGGCTCAAGATAATTCATAGAGGTAACGGCTAAAAGAAAGCCGTGTTTCCACCACACAATGGGAGACCCCCTATTCCACAGGTTATACCACCAAAACACTATGCCAAAATACCAAAGCTTTAATTGTCAGGTTGCAAGAAATACAAGAAGCCAGGGTCTAAATTAGCCCGAGGATAAATCACCCAAAAGAGAAATATCAGGATGCAAGCAAAACCCAATAAATTGGGAGGGTCTATACCCGGTAAGTATTCAAAGGTGAAAATATGCCAGTGGGTAGATGAACAACATAGACAAGAGAAAAAAACACTAAATATTCCCTTTCTTAAGGGACCAAAACTAGGACATGAATGCACCGAGATGACACCCTAAGACAATTTCTAACAGACAAAAATTCTAAAATATTAGCAAGAGACTGAGCAAGGCTCTTACCAGGTTGGGATTGAGTTGACATGTCTTCCTCCTTTCGACACAAAAAACTTCTCCTACACGATGTTTCATTATCCCACCTTGCCAAAGAGTTCAAGTCCCAGAGAAAAATTAATTTCATTCATGTGAATGAGGGGAAGGCTCGTCCTTTCGAGTCCAAGCTCCTTGATTATAATCCATTGGTGGTGATTACGTGACAAATGGATATTAATTACAATATTACATGCCCTCGTCTCCAAAACCTCATAGTTTTAAGGAATTGGATGAAAGCTCCATCCCTAATTTTTTTGGAGGACACCTAAATTGAATGTGTTCACTTTATTGGCCAAAGAATCATCTCGGTGACTGTATTCTCACAAACCTGGTAAAACGAGACCTTATGTGAATTTCCAATCTCTTTTTGAATTGGGGATATGATCGAGGTCATTTTGTTATGAAATGGATTTGATTTCAATGCCATTAGATTAATAATTATGGACAAGTCTCATATGGCAATGAAGAATTCCATTTTGACTTCCTTTGCTAGGAGCCTACCTTGATAAAGAGAATAGGCCTTTGCTTCATTGTTTGTAGTATTTCCAAGACACCAAGCAATTGATGTTTCAATATTTCCCGTGAGATCTAATAAGATCCCCCCACACCTTCCATCCTTGGATTTTCTGCAAAATTTTCCAACTCCAGAATTCTTTCACACCCATTCGCAGCTGGCAGATTATGCTTGAATTTGATTTGTAAAGGTTTGGGATAGATCTTTTAGTTTAAAGTGAAAATTTTTGTAACCAACCTTCCTCATATGGTTCACATGGTTCCAAAGGTTGATGAGATGAATATATATTATGCCTTGAATTAATGTATTCTACGAGGAGTCTTTTTTCTTTAGTTGCTACTGATTCAGACATCTCTTACTCCTATTTAAATATATCCCTATTTCGAGTCAATCAAATTTGACAACAAATATATTTGGGAAGAGTCATCCAAAGTCTTCTTAGGATGGGTTTGCTTTTTATTTCCCCCCTATAGTTTTTACTCCACAATGTGAGCATTTGTTTCCAAGAATTGGGCATGTGTGCTATATGATTCATTCCAGGGAAGGCATGATGCCTTACCTTGATCAAGAAAATATAATCAAAGAAGACACAACAAACCGTGTCTTTGTCCAAAAGTCATAATACACATCGAGATGGGCCTTGGACTCCTCTTTTTTTCAAATTCCCGCATGTTAATATTCCATTCCCACTCCAAAACTTGCATGTCGTCCAAGGTGGATTTGGGACCCACCATAACTTCAAACCATTTTAATTCACTTGGGTTTTGTGCATATAGGTTTATGTTGAGGAGATATATTATACCCCTTGGTTAATTCTCATATGATGAGGTGGGACCCTAAGAGTGACAACAAAACATCATCTCAACCTATATATTGCACCATGATTTAAAAAAACTACTTTATTCATAATCCAATTTTGTTAACGTGTGATTAAATGTTAAGCTTGCTTCATTATAAAGTGCAAGTGATCATTTAAAAAAGGTTTTGACACCAATAAGTGGTTTTAGTGTCAACGATAAGGTGACTTTATATTATAAAGTCAAAGTCAGTTATAGTGTTAAGCACAAATTGACTTTATATTAAAAAATTGAAATTGTCAAAGGCAACAAAGGAGCTTAGTTATATTCTTGCCAACTCCAAAATAGTGGCTACAACCATACAAAGGAATACAACAATAATATTAAAGGCACCAAATCGGTGCCAAATTTGGCCGCAAATTTGAAAAAAGGCCCAGAAGCTTTCTTTCTAATTGAATATGACAAAAGCATAAAACAAACATTCTCATCATGCCAGGAGGGAAGTATTATAGCCTAATTTTGAGGCATACATGTCTCTCCCAATAGTCCTTAATAGATAATTTTTTCTCATCACAAAGGATTAGAAGTTTAAATTAGCAGTAGAAGAGACTATTAGAAACTGAAGATCTGCCTAGAGCACCACTCTTTTTGCATAAACAAGTAATTATTCTTCTTATTCTCTTTCTCTGTGTCTCTTCATTCTCACTCTCCCTACATGCCAAATAGGCAAATTGTAATCATTGTATGGGCCCATATGCTATCTTGGCTTGGGATAGAGACTTAATTCTCTCTTGAGACCGAATGTGTGTCACCCTGGAAGATATTTAATGAAGAATGTCACTAGTTGGTGGTGAATCAACCTCCATATGACATTCTACCTCAATTTTTAAGGAATGATGGATGATATAGGGGAAATATCCCCCTAATGTCATTTCCTCCCTTCCCAAGAACATTTTTTTATGTAATGGGTATGTGTAAAAAATTGGTACAAAGCCAAGTTAGCCCAGCCCCTAGTTCCTTTTTCCATTTCTTGTTCAATGATGGCATAATAGTTATGTAAATCAACTATTAGTTCTTCTTCATTGATGAAATAAATTTGTTGCCATTTCTCTTGCATTTATTGTGTCAATTTTCTCCATGGGTATTCATTTAAACTTGTTGGATCTATTTTTAACACCCAATAAGTTTGTTGTTTGGAGTTCGTAGACATAGCAAGGAGTTTATAAACAACCCTCCCTTAACTACAAATCCATTTTTCTTGAGTTATTTGTCACACATAATTAGATTATGGTGCACTTGGTGCAAAATATCATTCATGTGGCTAAAATATTTTGAATCTCAATGTTGTCTGCCTTCCTACTCACTCCCAAAAGTATAACTTAAAGCTTTTTTTAGTTTTTGAGGCTACAACAATTCCATCGTCTTGAAACTCGGTCTATGCGTTCCAATAGGATATTTGATTCATCAATTTTAGCTCCTTTGACTTAAGAGACGACTTGGAGGTCTAAAGTGATGTAGGAACTTTTCCTGCATATTATGCCCCAACATTTGTGCTTATGAGAGTGGGTACAAACTAAGAGAAACCATAACAAATGGTGTTATTTTTAGGGAGATAATTCTTCTTGGGGATATAATGATAAATTATTGGTGATTATAATATTCATCTAATTGCTATATTTTTTCCAGTGGAAAACAATGCCCAACATCTCCCATTGTTGAAGAACTTCTAGTTTTCTAGGAAGTTGTTGGTGACTCCATGGGGGATGAAGTGACTCCACATTGACTGGTTTGGTTATTGAAATCGAACATGATGTGGTCCTTCCTCTCCTTATCCTTCAATAAAAAACAAATGTATTAAATAATCCATTGAGTGGATTCATTTGATGAGAATTGAGATCTAGGTGATTGAAACACCACAAAAGTTAAGAGTGCTTACATAGGCTACTCACTAGCTCATAGGGGTAATCTAAGACTATAAAGATTTGCAGACTATTGCTTCTTTCTCTTATTAACCTAAAAATGATAGTCGAGATGAAGGAAATCTTGAAGATGATGTTGTTGTTTATCATGAAGATGGGCATGGAAGTTTTTAAACTCTAGCATTGAATTTGATGTTGTTGGTGTTGGAGAAGAACAATTTATAGGCAACTTTCATGATGTTGATTTCTCATAATCATATTTCAAGGATCAATATTTTGATTATGACAAAGTTTTTGTCCAAGAATATAATGAAAATGCTATGATGCCTTCTCCATTTGTAAAATCACAAGTGGTACACAACCTTAATTTTATTGGTAGTCATTCTCCTTCCTTGTCTTATGCACATCAAATAGAAAAATCAGTAGAAGAGTTGAGAGGAAGTGAATATATTGAATGTTCGATAAAGCATGTTATTCACAAGACCAGAGATTCATCTTAAGACATAAACATATAGAAGAAATGCATGCATTTTTAGCCTCAAAGATTTATGTTCCCAACATACCATTTTTCCAATAATGGGCAAACTTCCATGGAAAGAACAAACATTATTTGGTTGTGAACTCTTCTTAGTCAAGGAATTTTGTGAACTGCCTTCTTATTGATATCCAACAAGATATGAGTTGATTCCTAGACATCATGATGTCAATTTTGCACCTCCATATTTTCATGATAGCCATCATGGTCATGTCGATTCTATTAATCATATGATATGAGACCATTCTCCAATACCATGCTATGAAGAAGAAGTTGGGAGGACTTATGATGGAAATCCTATGCTTTCTTGTGAATCTCCTCACCCTTCCTTTAGTTCTAATGGAGGAAATCAACACCAAGAAATGGGTCATTCTCAACATATTGGTTTGGGTGATTGAGACAAAGAAGGTGGAGACCAGAAAATTCCTAAACCTCGTATGAATATTTCCAATGGAAGCCATTTCCAATGCTCATATAACCCTATGTTTCAATTCAAATGTGAGGAGGAGGATCAATTATTTGATAAAAAAGAAGAGGAGTTTGAATTTTCGAATCAATGTTTCATTTAGGAGGAGAAGCCATTGGTGGCAGTTTTAGAACTTAGTTATTTTCCAATGAATCTCGATGTAAGTTGGTTGGATATGAAGGAGAAAAGAGTTATTTGTTTGGGCATGTGGACCTTTCCAACACTAATAGTATGAATAGATAAGACACATATTCCAAGCATGAATCACTTGAGGAGATTGTTGTTGTCCCATAGTAGCAACATTCGCATTTGGCATATGTCAACATCGAAGAAGTAGCACTTACCATGCATGAAGAATGTTAAGTCAAGCTACAATTTCCAACACTGTCTAACATTGAAGAAGAGGAAAAAAATATCAATCATTATTCCATAATAGCAAAACTAGTCATCTGAAGGAGAGAGGTATTCATTAATTATTTATAATCATACTCTTCCTTGTAGTATTTCCATTGATCTTGTCCAATGATACATAGATTTGTTTTTTAGTCAGGTGTCAAGCCTTGTCAACACTCTTAAGGTGTTTTTTCCAATCAATGGGGAAGTGCTACCCATTCAATATGTTTTCAACCTCTAATCTCAAAATCTTCCAAGTTAGTACTATTCATGCACAAGTCTCATACTACTTTTGTGTGATTGGTTACATTGGTAGTGCCATCTCACATAGTGGGCCCACTTCATTGGTTAGGTTAGGGATGTGGGTTTCCCTACTTTCTAAGTCTATTTCCAACATCTTTCTTTCATTAATTCCAACACGTATTTTAGTTTCTAACATATTTTACATCAATACCATATGTTATCCTAAAAAACATAAGTTAAGAAGAAGAAAATATTTTTTCTTGAATAGTGATTGTTTTGACTCCACAACCCAACAATTGTCTTAACTCCATAGCCCAATTAATTAAGGCAATGTTTATTCACCCTAGGGTCTCATTCTTGGAATCTCGCAGCGAAGAACCATCTGTCAATAGGAGCCAATGTTGTCACCTAAAAAGACTCACTATCCAAAACCAGTTTTTTCCCATGGGACCCACTTTGGGACAAATTATGCATATTGACGTAATGACATGTTAAATTTAGGAAGTGGATTGGACTTGCTTATTGGGGACATTGATCATCATGGAGTTTATAAAATCTAGTTCTAAGATCCAAAACTATGAAAATTGGTTTTTACATTTGGGGCTTGACTTGGGTGAAATTATGCTTACTGGCCAAATGAGGAATTTGAGCGTAGAGAGTAGCTTGGACATGGTTTTAAGGTCATCGATCATCATGGATCTGACATGATTCAATTTCGAGCTATAAAAGTGCACGAAGTTGGTGGGACTTGCTTTAGGCCAAATTGTGCATACCAACATGGTGACATATTTGAAGGCAAGGATTGGCTTATGCATGTTTTTAAGGTAATTGATCACCATGGAGCTGACAAAATTCAATTCCAAGCCCCATAAATACATAACTGCAACTATTAAAAAAACCCTACTGGGATGCCTAGTTTCCCATACTATTAAACAAATTATTTCAGAAAGGCATCAAAAGATATTGCACAACGAGTCATTGGAAATCCCTCCTTGCTTAGTATACATTCCTTTTGACGAGATGCAATTCTAGTTTTGTATGTAAGAAATAAAGTAGTATGAATCTATTTTTTTAACAAGAAGAGGCGGGAATGTTTTATTAAAAACGAACGAATTTAAAATTCATCCAAAAGATACATAAGTTCAAGAGCTACTTCTACACTAACCAAAATGCCCTGTTGAAGATCCACTACTATAACTGCCAAAGTTTTTTTATTCTTCCCAGATACAAAATTTAAAGGTTTCCTGAATATACTTTGTAATAGATGCCAATACTTTTATACAAAAATTAAACATTTAGAAAAAAAACCATTTGGAACTGAACCAGATTGGTACCGTCACTCACTTCCAGGAGCTGGTGCGTTCATATCGAGCTAGACAATAACTGTTGGTGGGGAGGAGGCCTCCTCTGAATTTCTTGGGTTGTTATCCTGTTGTGGGTGGTTACAAAATTCCTCCCATTGTTTCCCGAGTGCATCACATTCATCTTTGAGTTTCATGATTGATTGTCTCTAAGAGACTAATTTCTCCAGAATAGTAAGAAGGCAGACAAATAGTCTATTATATTGAATCTGCAAGGAAATAATTGAATTTCTAGAGTCTGCAAGGTCTCCCTCCAATTATTCCACCCTGAGATTCCACTAGGATGAATTCTTGGATGCCATTGTCGTGGATTGTCTGGATAGAGGAGCAAGAAGCAAATATATGGAACGAAGATGAACTTTTGGACGTTCACAAGGAAACCAACTTGAAATTGATGTGAATTTCTCCCCATGCCCTGTATGTAGATATTTTACCACTTCAACCCAACACCCAACAATTAGCTCAAAATAAAATCTCTTTATCTACTAAAAGCACAACTGAGTAATCAACTAAACATGCAACAAAAGCATAAACTAGGAAACCAAAAATATCACATGCAAGACACCAATATTTTTGGGTAATCCACCCTTGAAAAAACCCCAAAGGGAAAACCAGTTCCAAGATGCTTTTATTAAGGTCAAATCAGGGCTCCCGTAAAAGGGAAAATGAACCACTAAGAGAATATACACTATGGACAAACCTGGCAATGCATGAGCTGATGTACGACCCTGTACCAACATGTTTCCCAAGGTGTATGCACCTTTCCTTCAACAAACCTACGTACATATGTGACTGTCACCACTAAGAACCATGTACATGTACGAAAAATCTATATGACAACTTCCATACGGTGCTACGCTTTCCTCTAGCTTCTATTAGCTGAAATCCACCCGTGATTGACTCTGCTCTCTCTTCTCCTTGACATGTATGACCTCTAGATGAAAATTCTTCTCCACCTATCCAAGATATTGAATCATGGTCCTTTCTAATCCAACCCTCTCTACATGAACACTTGGATGAAATCTTTTCACCCAACCAGTGAGATCTCCTCACTCTCGTGTAGGAAAAAGCCATTCTTTGCTTCTACACTCCTCACACTAGCAAAAATCCTTCTTTGCTATCCTCGACCTTGAAATCTCACCAAAATTATTGACCTTGATCTCTCACCAAAGTCTCTCACAAGTGTATCTCACACAAGTGTCTTCCCCCTTCACCCTAGCCTTGCTTTTATAATCATGAGTTCCAATCTAAACCTAATCTTGAAAGTGATTGACTGTTGAGATTACTTCTCACACCCACTTGAGATTTACATGATTAGATTACATTTTAATTACTTTTAACACTTTCCTTAAATAACTCAATTAACTAATAAAAACACTTTTGCTTTAATTAATTCCTCTTAACTAAAGTAAATTCAAGGATAGAAGGCTTTCGACCACTTCCACATGCTAGACACATGCAAATGTGGAAGTACATGTTTGATGCTACCATCTAACATCAACACTCCCTCTTAGCAAAGAAGGCACTTCTCCCACTTATAGTTGGATCTATATTACCTACCAGATCTACTACCATGCCTTCTCTCCAATCCACCTGATTGGTTTCTCCCTCTAACACAAAATCTATCCTTGCCTTCATACTCTGACTTGTCTCCAAAGACTCATTGCTTCTGAACATGCTCTTAGAATCCTCCTACTTCTGAGCATCATGCATGGCCATATTTTACCATGACTCCTTCTCGACAGACTTGGAAGGCTGCTCCTTCCCATATGAACCTGATGGCTAACTCCCTTTGAGTTTCTCAACCTTCGGAGCTACCTGTTGTTGCGTATGTGTTATATTGTTTGCACGACTAGACATAGTCTCTGCTACGTTGCGTCGGGCATGCAGGGGGTTTGAGGGGGGGTTGGTAAGCCCCACTTTCGAGGGCAATACCCCTGAGAATTTTTTTTCCTCGAGAAACATGTCATATTTTTCCTCATTTTTTTATGTTGCCTCGATTTTCGTGTCCATTGTTGGGCGACTTTTCAGCACATGGTTTTTGTCGATGGTTGTCTATTTCCAGTTAAGAAATTTGGGTTGTTGACTAATCTAGGACATTGGGTTAGGGTATTGGATGTTGTTGGCTCCTATATGTATATTGTATTGTAAACAATGTATGATTTGAGAATGAATATAAAATATGTTGGTTTTCTCGGTTTGGGTTTCCAAGGGAAAAATCTCTGTGTAATGTGTGTATTTGCCATTATATCTTTTCTGTTCTTTTACTGAAAATCTGTTTGCAATAAATATTGTACAAGGTTAAAATCTACATTTGGTATCGGAGCTTTGTTGGCTTTAGGGGCACGCCTTTGTGGTCAAGGTTTTGGCTCGGGACCGTGATAAGCCTTGTTACAGTGGGAGATTTGTGGTATTGATTCTTTAGGTGAAGAGAAATGGCGAGCAATTCAAAAACGAATATCGAGAAGTTTAATGGGAAAAGTTTTTGAGCTTTGGAAGATGAAGATGGAATATTTGTTGGTGGACAGAGATCACTGAATCAGAATGGATCCAGGTACTGCACCTACAAGAACTTCAACAGATGACTGGAAAAAGTTGGATCAGAAGGCAAAGAGCACAATCCGACTGTGTCTCTCAGATTCAATATTATTGAATGTGTCCGAGGAAGCTGTAACCAAGGATTTATGGGATAAGTTGGGGAATTTGTATTAGTCTAAGTCCCTAGTAAATAAACTATTCCTGATAAATAAGTTGTATAGCCCGAGGATGAAAGATGGAGAGTCGGTGGCAGAGCATTTGAATGCCTTCAATACTATGGTAAGTCAGTTAGTATATGTTGACATTAAAATTTTAGATGAAGATAAGTGTATCAGTTTAATGTGCTCTTTACCAAACTCGTGGGATAGTCTTGTTGTGCCCATAGGTAGTAATACAACTGCCTTGAAGTTTGATGAAGTGGTCTCATCCTTGTTATTGGAGGAGATGAGACAAAAGATCATGGAAGAAGGACAAAGCACAGATGCATTATTTGCAAGAGGACGTTCCCAGGAAATAAATAGATCTAAGTCCTCAAGTGGGAGATCTAAGTCTAAGGGTACATTTAAATATCCTGGAAATTTTGTAAAGGTATGTTGAAGATGTGGAAAAGAAGGGCACTACAAGAAGTAGTGTAGATCGAAAGTTGAGAAAAAGAAGGAATCGAAAGAAACTCCTTCTAAAAAAGAAAAGACCTCCAAGGAAGAAGGAGAGGATGTGTACTTGGCTTCTTCAAGCATACATGTAGATCATGAGGCATGGTTGGTTGACTCAGGTGCATCCTTTCATATGACTCCCCACAAGGAGTGGTTGTGTGAATATGAAAGGTATGATGGAGGTAATGTTTTCCTCGTTGATGAATCGACAACCAGAATCATAGGATGAGGAAAATTTAAGTTGAGGCTCATATATGGAAGGATTATAACACTACTTGGTGTTCTGCATATCCCAAGTTTGGCCAGAAATTTGATTTCAGTAAGCAAAATGGACAATGCAGGGGTAAAAACAATATTTGAAAAGTAAACCTATAGGATGGTTCGAGGAGCAATGGTGTTGCTGAAGGGAGTTTGGTTTCGAACTCTATATAAGCTGCAAGGAAGCACTATTAGTGATGGGTGTAATAGTTCCATTGTTCCTGATATTGGATTTGAATAAGAAAGAACTCCTACAATCTCTAGAGAAAAGGTTATGTTGTCGCATCAAAGACCAGGGCATATCGGAGAGAAGGGTCTTCGACTACTACACGGTAAAGGTATGATTGAAGGTATGCTTAACTGCTCTCTAGATTTTGATTTACATGAACAAAGTGTATATGGGAAGCATAATAAGGTAAGATTCCCCTTTGGTGTAACAAGGCAGGAAGAATTTTACAGCTAGTTCATAGTGATGTGTTTGGACCTGTGTCGGTTCCATCATTGGGAAAATCTGTGTAATATGTCTCATTTAAAGATGAATTCTCAAGGAATACTTGTATATATTTCATTAGGAATAAATATGAAGTCTTTAACAGGTTCAAAGATTTTAAGACACTTGTTGAGAATCAAATAGAGAAAAGAGTTAAGGTGCTGAGGACAGATAATGGCAGAGAATTCTGCGGGAATGAATTTGAAGAATTTTGTAAGAAGTGTAGTATAGCAAGGCAAAAGACTACTCCATATACACCTCAACATAATAGATTTGCATAAAGGATGAACATGACGTTGATGGAAAAAAAAAAGTGCATGCTCAGTGGTGCCGGGTTAGGGAAATAATTCTGGGTAGAGGCAGTGGGTACTGCATGCTACTTGGTCAACAAATCACTCTCATCAGCACTGGATGAAAAGAGTCCACAATAAGTATGGATTGGTAAGAATCCTTCTCTCACACATCTCAAGGTATTTGGCCGTGAGGCCTATGTTCATGTTCCAAAGGAAAACATGAGTAAGCTAGATAAGAAGGCTAAAAAGTGTATCTTTATTGGGTATAAAGATGGTCTCAAAGGTTATAAGCTTTGGAACCCAGAAACTAAGAAGGTTGTGTACAACCAAGATGTGGTATTTAGAGAAATGAAGGATGTTGTTAAACAAGAAGTCCTACTAAGTAAGGAAGAACCAAAGAAAATAGAGTTTGATTTAAAGGATGATGAATCAGACTCTATAGAAGAACACAAATAAGAAGAAGAAGATCCTCATACTCCAGTATTGAGGAGATCGGTTCAAGAAAGAAGGCTACCAAAAATGTATACTCGATCTGATTTTCATTCAAATTTTGCTTTGTCTATTACTGATGATGATCTTAAAACTGTCAGGGAGGTAATGGATTTAGAAGATGGAAAACTCTAGAAAAAGGCCATGGATGAAGAAATGGTAGCCTTGGATAAGAATGAGGCTTGGGATCTAGTGGAGTTTCTGATTGGAAGAAATCCCATTGGTAGTAAATGGGTATTTAAAAAGAAGCTGAACACAGAAGGCAAAGTGGAGAAATACAAAGCTTGGTTAGTAGAAAAGGGTTATTCCCAAGTTGAGGGAATCGATTTTGGCGAGATTTTTTCTACTGTTTCCAAGTTAACTTTCATAATATTTATGTTATCTATTGCTGTTGCTTTTGATTTTGAAGTAGAAAAGATGGATGTGAAGACAACATTCCTACATGGGGATCTGGAAGAAGAAATCTATATGAAGCAACCAAAAGGCTTTGCTGTAAAGGGAACGAAGGCGTTAGTATGAAGCTGAAAAAGTCTATTTATAGTTTAAAACAATCACCAAGGATGTGGTATCAAAAATTTGATACTTATATGCTAGGACTTGGCTTCACAAGAAGCAAAGAGGATCCTTGTGTGTATTTTAAATTAATTGGTGGTCATTTGATTTATTCGGTCTTGTATGTGGATGACATGTTGTTGATAGGAAACAACAAGGAGATTATCCACGATGTGAAAACTCAGTTGTCATCTAAATTTGACATGAAGTATCTTGGTGCTGCATATTTCATTTTGGGCATGGAAATCAAAATAGATTGGGAAAAGAGGAAACTCCGGTTAAATTGGAAAAAATATGTCAACACAATATTGTAGAGGTTTAATATGCAAGAATGTAAACTGATCAAGGTCCCTATTCTTGTTGGGGTAAAGTTATCAACAGATCAATGTCTTGAGACACATGAAGAGGAGGAGGACATGTGTCGTGTTTCCATATGCGAGTGCAGTTGGCAGTTTGATGTATGCAATGGTCTGTAATAGACTGGAAATTGCACATGCAATGAGATTTTTGAGCAGGTATATGTCAAAACCAAGGAAGGAGCATTGGACATCAATAAAAAGGGTTTCCAAGTATTTGCGCGGAACTTCTAGCTATGGATTGTGCTATCAAGGAAGACCATGATTGGATAGAGTCTTGAACATACATGGCTTTGTGGATACAGACTGGGTTGGAGATCTACAAGTGGGTATGTGTTTAACCTGTTTGGAGGAGCAATTAGTTGGATGAGCAAAAGACAGGTTGTAGTGACACTTTCAACTATAGAAGCTAAATACATGGCAACCACTCATGCAAGTAAGGAAGCATTATGGTTACAAAGATTGTGTTCAAGTATTGGGTTGGTACAACAAGCTGTAAGGATATATTGTGATAGTAAGAGTGCAATTTTTCTAGTGAAGAACCCAAATTATCATTCAAAAACAAAGCATATTGATGTTCAATATCACTTTGTGAGAGACATGGTTGAAGAAAAGAAAGTGTTGCTGATGAAGGTGGACACTTAGAAGAATATTGCAGATTCATTAACAAAATTTGTGAGCACTTAAGTTCTCTTGGTGCAGAGGATCCATGGGCATTGATGCCCTGGATTGTTGACTATGTAACCCTGTAACCCCGTGTATGCAAAGAAAACAACAAGTGGGAGAATGTTGGGTATGTGTTATATTATTTGCAAGACTAGTGTTAGTGTTTGCTACGTTGCATTGGGCGCACACGGGGGTTTGAGGAGGGGCCTCTATGCTCCCCCTTTGGGGGTTGCAAGGGAAGAGCCCCCGACAAATTTTTTTACCTCGATAAATGTGTCACATTTTGCCTCCTTTTTCGTGTTTTCTTGATTTTCGTGTCCATTGTTGGGAGATTTTTTGGCACATGGTTTTTGCCGATGGTTTTCTATTTCTTGTTAAGGAATTAGGGTTATTGACTAATCCAGGTCATTGGGTTAGGGTTTTGGATGCCACTGGATCCTATATGTATATTGTATTGTAAACAATGTATAATTTGAGAATGAATATAGAATATGATGGTTTTCCTGGTTTGGGTTTCCAGGGGAAAAATCTCTGTGTAATGTGTGTATTTTCCATTGTATATTTTCTATTCTTTTACTGGAAATTTGTTTGCAGTAAATATTGTACAAGGTTAAAATCTACACTTTCTCTCTTTCCTCTGCCACTTTGTTGCTATCCATTGCTCGTATAGGTTGGCCCTTTAGCCTATACAAATTGCTTTTTGTAACACCAAATACATCTACTTTGTCTGATCTAAATCCTCTTGGCTTGATCAACACCTTTCCATCCTAGAATGCTATGTATAATCCCTTCTTCTCAATCAGTGAGACTAAGAGCACACTCCTCTTGGGTTCTGGCACCCATAACACATTTGTCACTCTCAATGTGCCTCCTAAGTCGAACTGGAATGACACTGTTCCAGATCCCTTCACTACATGCTTGGTCCCCATACCAAGTTTGACATGCATTTATGAGTCGGTATATGTGAAGCTCTCGAACACCTCTTGTGATCCTGTCATATGAAACGTGGCTCCGCTATTTATCAACCATGCACCATCTAATATGGTGCCCAAGAAAGTCTGGGAAACAAGTAAAAACTATGTCTGTTCAAACTTCTTGCAAAACTCATCTAGTTGAATATTTGCCGACATAACTACCTCTGGTTGTGTTTCGTTTCCACCCTTCTTTCTACTCGAACATTGAATTACATACTTCCCAACCTTGTGACATGCAAAGCACTTAACTTTTTTCATGTCCTTCTTTTCGACTTGAGAGGTAGACTCTCCACTAGAAATATTCTCGAACTTTCCCTTCTTTGCATGACTAGAAAAGAAAGAATATCATCATCATTATTGTGCCAAACTCCATTAATATATTAATCTTGAAGTTCCTCTTGAATGAATCCATCCCAAAACCTTGACCAACCATAATCTTCTCTCGTGCCACTATTCCTTTGATGAACTGTGTCCACTCCTTCTTGAAGCCCTTGAGCATTGTCCTAACCAACTCTAAATCATCCAGTGCTTCCCTGATTCCAGCCAGTTCATCTTGAAACTATTGGATCTCGGTGAGATAACTTGTCACTATGTTTGATCTTGTCATCTTCGTGTCTCTGAGATTCTCTTTCAGTACCATTTTGTGATTCTCATTCTTTCTCTAAAAAAAACTCTTTAGAGCCTTCCACATGTCCCTGGCTATTTTCTTTCCTCATAAATGAGGTATCAAATGATCCTTCACTCCATATAAAATGATGAGCCTGGATTTCACATCCTGTTGATTATGGATGACCAATGTTGTTGCATTTGTTGGTGGAGTTGTCTGAGTATTAGAAAATTCCCAGATCCCATTCTCCATCAACACCAACATGATTCTCTCCTTTAAAGGACCGTAGTTGGAAACCCCATCCATCCTATATTCTAATCACAATCTCATGACATCTCCAAGATTTAATATGATAACCCTTTGTTGAAACATCCCCTCTATGACCTTGTACGTGACTTTCACCACTACAACATGCGTATGTATGCGACTGTCACCATTACAACACACATATGTACGTGACTATCACCACTACAACTTGTGTATGTATGTGACTGTCACCATTGCAACACACATATGTACATGACTATCACCACTACAACCTGCATATGTATGCGACTGTGCTCACAACCTCCTGCGTATATACACGACTATGATCACAACCTCTTGCATATGTATGTGAATGTCCCCTCTGTGACCTGCTTCCACCTCCACGGTAGGCCCTTCCACCTATCTACCACGAACAAGTTCTTTGTCTTTGAAGCTTAGTGCACTCAGATTTCATTGACAAATGATTGAATCCGAACTAACCCTTGCTTCTCGTAAAGCACATGAGATGGAAATGAAAAGGAAGAGCGTGGTTCAATCATATGACACAACACTTGCTAGAATATTGAATATCCTGGCACAAATACGACTACGACATCCGACCGCCGATATTTCGATGAAATGGCTTTCGGAGGGATAAAAAAACTGTACAGTTGCAAAACCCCTTGTTCTTCCTGAATACTGTTGTTTCCCTGAAATTCGTCCTTCGATTTCTGCCTCCTTGTTATAGATCTGATTAGATCTTCTTGCAACTGCTAAGATTTGTGCTCTTGGTTTCCTCCCTTTAGAGATCACACTCTGTACCATGTAGATATTTTACCACTTCAACCCAAGACCCGACAATTAGCTCAAAATAAAATCACTTTATCTACTAAAAGCAGAGTTGATTAATCAACTAAACATGCAACAGAACCATAAACTAGGAAACCAAAAATCTCATACACAAGACACCAATATTTTTGCGTAAACTACCCCTGGAAAAACCCTAGAGGGAAAACCAATTCCAAGATGCTCTTATTAAGGTCAAATCAAGGCTCTCATAACAGGGAAAATGGCCCACTAAGAGAATATACACTGCAGACAAACCTGACAATGCTTGAGTTCTTGTACGACCTTGTACCGACACGTTTTATGAGGTGTACACACCTTTCCTTTAGAAAACTCGCGTACATACACAACTATCTCCATTGAGACCCACGTACATGTACAAAAACTTTGTACGACAACTTTTGTACGACGCTATGCTTTCCGCTGGCTTCTATCAGCTGAAACCCACATGCGACTGCCTCTGCACTCTCTTCTCCTTGACCTGTATGACCTCTAGATGAAATTCCTTCTCCACCTCTACAAGATCTTGAATCACAGTCCTTTGTGATCCAACCCTCTCTGTATCAACACTTCGACGAAATATATTCACCCAACCAGTGAGATCTCATCACTCTCGCGTAAGAAAAAATCATTCTTTGCTTCTACACTCCTCACACTAGCAAAAGTTCTTCTTCACTATCCTTGACCTTGACATCTCACCAAAAGTCTCGACCTTGATCGATCACCAAAGTCTCTCACAAGTGTCTTCCTCCTTCACCCTAGCCTTGTTTTTATAATCACGAGTTATAATATAAACCTAATCTCCAAAGTGATTGATGACTGAGATTACTTCTCACACTCACTTGAAATTTACATGCTTAGATTACATGCCAATTACTTTTAGCACTTTCCTTAAATAACTCAATTAACTAATAAAAACACTTTTACTTTAATTAATTCATTTTAACTAAAGTAAACTCAAGGCTAGAAGGCTTTTGACGACTTCAACGTGCTATACACATGCAAATGCATAAGGACTTGTCTAATGTTATCACTAACATCAACATTATATATTTATATCCCCACACACAAGCTTTAACATTGTCACCACGTCTCCGCCCTTTGTAATTAATTGCCACATAGAATTGAGTTTTTATCCTCATATTTCCACCTTCATGAATCATTTCTCTATTTATGGTTGAGTATAGTACAACCAAATACATCCGACATTGCAGAGATAAAAGGAGAATAAACTAGGGAAAATACATGCCCCAACTCAAAAGATTTATTGAGAAATTGTGGGAGTGCATGTCACCCACGCGCTCATGAGGAGACGACGATAATGTGACACCACCCCATGGAAATGTGTGATTGGACATAAATGATATTGAGAAGGGTTCACGAAAAGGGGGAGGGGATCCCCCCTTTGATTATTTTTCCAAAACAACCAACTTGTATAATTGATTTTTATGCCTTGAGTGGGGTAAGGAGGCCAATGTATGCCCCAATTGTGAATTTTGACTTAAACACAAAATTTCATGGGATTATAGCTTTGTGTTGGAACCCATTTACTATCAAATTTCCTTTAGTCTTCCCGGTAGCAAGGTTCACCTACATATCAACTTCCTGGTTATTTTCTCTCAAGACATGAAAGAACTCTATTTCCGGAAATGTTTTAACTTCTGATTGAATTTTGATAAGGATGGATCGAAGATGGATATTCTTCAGAAGTGAAATATGTCTTGCATGAGAGATTATTAATTTGGAATCACCTACCACTATGAGATTCATGATGCCTTTGTATTTGTCCAGGACCAATCCCTGAAATAATGCATAAGATTCAGCTTGGTTGTTGGATGAGCAACCAATGGTCCAGGCAAATTCAAAATCCAAATGTCCTCCTCAGTTGAACATCACCCTTCATGCACCTGCCACCCTGGGGTTTCCCTTCGAAGCGCCATCAAAACTAAGGATGTGACTGTTTCTAGAGATTTTCCATTGGAGGAAATTTGCAGAGGAGAGGATCAGTTGCCAATGGGGATGGATTGGAGAGGAAGCCCCTTTAGAAAAAATAAGAGAAAATTGCTCTACCCAAGCCTTCTCACTGTTGTCCAAGAATTGTAGGGAGTTTGACTTTTGGTCTTGTTGTTTGAAGTGTCCAGGTAGGATGTTGATGGATTTATTTGCTACTGAGGATGGACAAGATTTCTATTCAGTGATGATTTCTTTATTTCGGGCAAGCCAAATTTTGCAACATATATATTTAGGCAATTCCATCCACAATCTTTGGAAGAGACAATTTTTATGAAAGGTTCCACTATACAGGGAGTGCCACTTACTAAATAGATTCTCGATGGAAGAGGGCCACTTGACAATTGGATATAGATCTTGAAGAGTTGTCTGCCAAACATAAAGAGAAAAAGGACATTCTAAAAAAATATGAACCATGGGTTCAAGAGAGTTTTTGCAGAGGGAACACATGAAAGGACCAAGAAAGCCTCTTTTGAATAGATTTTCACCCATTAGGATTTTCCCATGAGCAAGAGTCCAACAGAAAAATGTTTCTTTTACAAAGGCCATCTCTATTCCAAATTCGATTCCAACTGGTTGAGGAGGGGGGAATATGGGATTGAACAAGTAAGGAGGAAAAACCTTTTGTTGACCGAATACTCTTGCGAATCCCAGCCTCTAGAATATTTAGAAGACAAAAGGGTTGTAGCACAACCTTTAGGCTGAGAGATGAGAATGTGAGAGAGATCTATCTTGTAGGGGAGGAGGGGGAGAGCCAAGATCCCAGGCTAACTATTTTCCCGAATTTTTGTTCCAAGAAGAGATGCCAAATAAGGTTGATTTCCCTTTATTTTGAATCCACCTGAGAAGGGGGAAAAGGCTGGAGTCTTCACTAAGAGGAGGAAGCCCCATTATGCTATTCGATTGAAAATGAATGTTCTTACCATTACCGGGAACCCAAGTAAACTAATTTTCGATAAGAAGAATGGAGGCTTTTAACAAATTCCAAATTTTTGAGCCCCCAAGAACCATTGGATACGAATCTAAGCACCATATCCTCTCACCAATAAAATATTTGTGAACAAACACTTTATTCCACTATTCATTTTTACCTATGACTAGTCTCCAATGGATTTTGGAGCCCAAAGCAATATTGGAGATAGATGGATCTTTAATTTCGAGATCACCACAAGACTTGGATCTCTAGAAATATTCTGATCAACTAGGTGGAACCTTTTAGAGTTAGTTCATCCCCCCTACTAGAGAAACCTCTTAAGTTCTTGGGCTATTGAAGATTTTATCCTACTTGGGGCCAACAATGAAGAGAATCGAAAGATTAGGAGGGAAGAAAGGAATGATTTGATGAGCATCACTCTTCCTATTGGGTTCAACCACAATGATCCCCATTGATGGAACTTGGCTTTTATCTTGTCAAGGATTTGATTCCAAGAGGTAGAAGGAAGGGATTTTAGACAAATAGGGATGCCTAGATATTTGAAAGTTTTTCGTTTCTCAGCAAAGGGAAAGTTAATTAGCAAATTTGCAATAGACATCAATGTGTTGGATTTAATATTCCAATAATAAATATGACTTTTCCCTTCATTGATAAGCCCCCCCGAAGCTGATGTGTATTCATCCATAATTATTTTGAACGTTTTGGCAATGATTAGAGATGCACCCCCCTATAATATCGTGTTATCAACAAATTGAGAATTGTTGATTCTCTTGACCCCTTGAACAATTTTGATGCTTGGGATGGATTTTTGTCTCCTTTCTTTGTTAAGTCTTCTACTGAGTACTTATACCATGAGGATATAAAGAATGGGGGAGAAGGGGCAGCCCTACCTCAAGCCACGAGTGATTTTGAAGAAGGAAGTTGGTCTTCCATTTACTAAGAGAGACATCCAAGGGAAATGGATGCAAGCAACTACATAGGAAAGAAATAATTGATTAAAGCCAAATCTAGTAAGTACCACCACAAGGAAGTTGTGTCGAACTCTATCAAAAGCATTGGACACATAAATTTTAATGGCCATTCCTTGCTCCCCTCTATGACGAATTGAATGAATAACTTCTTTCACTAATAGAATATTGTCCACCATTTGTGTTTTTTCTACAAAACCACCTTGATTGGGAGAAATAAGAGAGGAGAGGAAGGGTTTGAGTCTATTGGCTATGATTTTGGAGATGATTTTACAGGAAACATTACAAAGGGATATAGGGAAAAATATGGAGAAGGATGAGGGGTTAAGCTCCTTGGGGATAAGGGATAGGAAGGTGGAGTTAGTGTTTCCCCCAATCTTAGCAGATTTCTGAACATATTGGATCATTCTAAGCATGCCTTCTTTTTATGATAAACCAACAATTTTTATAGAAATGACCTGAAAAACATTTGACCTCGATGCTTTGTCAGGGTTCATAAGCTTAACCACTCCCCATACCTCATCTTCAGAGATGGGTTTGCACAGTTGAATATTATCTCCAGGGTTGATAAGAGGAGGAATGTCTTCCAACATGTTCTCAAAAGATTCAAAATTTACATTAGGGTCCTCCCTATACAGGTTTGTAAAGTGCCTAAAAGTTGTTTCCTTGATCCTATTGAAGTCAATGATTCCTTCTCCATTCTCATTAGTGATTTCAACAACCTTGTTTGTCCATACCCTAGCTTTAGTTGAGCAATGAAAAAACTTAGTTTTTTTTTTTTATCTCCAACCTATAGCCATAGACTTCTAGATTTCAGTCTCCATTGTTCTTTATCATATTTAAGGACTTTCTGAAAATATTGGAAGGTCTGTTTCTCTTCTTCCAATATATACGAAGTTACTTGCATTGTTTCCAACCTCCCCCATATTTCATCCATTTTCCTTGTTATGTCTGATTTTTCCTTCTCCAAGTTATTTGGTCTAGATTTAGCCCATTGTTTGAGAGGTTCTTTGGTGAACTTAAAATTTTTCCCCTAGATTTCTATGGGGGATCCAAAAATCCACTGAATACAAGTTGAGGAAATTATTTCCAAGGAAGATAGGTCAAGAATATAGAAAGGGTTAAAACCGAAAGGAATGGGTCCAAAATCTTTATGGTCAGAGACCAGAAGGGAATTTGGGTGATGGTTGGAGTTAACTCAAGGGAGTATGGAAGAGGAGGGGGTGAGGGAGTCTTCCAACATGGATCTGTTGAGAAAAAATCTATCAAGCCTTGCTGCAGTGTGGCCTGGTCCTGATCTTTTAATGGACTAAGTGTAGTTTCCTTTAGAGGGTTTTATGTCCAACAAATCCGTCTGTAATATAAAATAGTCCATGAGTTCTTTGTTAGGGTCGTGAACTAGATTACCCCCTATTTTTTCTTTATTGCTAAGGGTAGTATTGAAATCTCCTGGTACTATATGTTTTGAATTTCTGATTCCATCAAGGAGGTTGATAAGGGAGTTCCAACACATTTGCTTTTCCTATGCAGTGCAAGGCACATAAACATTAAGAATTGAAAAAGACATACTTGATGGAATGTGGAACAAGTGGGTCAACAACCAAGTCAAAGATTCATGCCAACTATCCATTCTAATAATATTGGGCTCCCAAATTGTGCAGATTCCCCCTGATGCTCCACAATAGATGATCGCTAATCCTTTGCTATTTTTCCAAATGCAATCTAGATGATGAAGGACTTTATAATCCTTCTTTTTAGTTTCCCGAAGAAGGAGAAGATGAGGTTTTTTTGATTTGAGTAAAATTATGATTAAGTCTAGTTTACTTATGTTCTCCATACCTCTGCAATTCTAGGACATGGCCTTGATCATTTAGAGGTTTATTTGGGAATTCCTCTTTTGGAGGAATTAGGACCACCTTGATTTATGAGATTCCTTGATTATTTTTTTTGTACTTCTTCCATTGTTTTTGATATTCCAAGTTATTTTTCCAGATTTGTTGATGCTTCTCTTCTTTGGGAGTTAGTTCAATGACTAACTTTTTTTAGATGGGGTTTGGGGACCGATTGTTCAGAATCATCTTCTGAGGACTTTGAGAAGAGATCCCCATATTTGGGGGAGGAGGGTGGGACATTCTCAGGATTTTGGAGGCAGGGGGGGGACCGAGGAAGCATTTTCTTTTGGGGAAGGGTAGATATCTTTATTGTTCCACTTCTACTTTTGGAGTTGAGAGTGCTTCATATCTGTTCTAAGGAAATGGTGGATTGGAGCTATGGGGATGGCTAGATGCTGAGGGTTTTGGAGTGGAGGGAGGTCCCTGAGGAGTCTGGGTTTTCTCATGGGTCTGTCGAGTTCCTTGTTTCTTAGCTTGTCTTTTACGCTTAGGTTGTTGCCATTACTCATTTGTTTCTATAGGGTTAGGATCTGGGGCATTTTTGTGCAGTTCTTTGCAAAGTTCCCATACTCATTATAGGCTTGCATTTGAATGGAAGGTACTCATAATCCACCTTCTGCAGATATGACGAATTATCCAAGGTGAGGTTTATTGCTTCCAAGAGACCCTTTTAAAGATCCATTTCAACATAGATACGAGAACAGGCCTGAAGACCCTCTTTTGGCTCTGCACGATCTATATATTTGCCAAGGGTATTCCCAATATTCCTGATGGTTTCATCATTCCAACAATGTAGAGGAAGATATGGAAGGTGTACCCAAACAAGTACAACCGAGGGGATGTTGTTCTCTAAACAAAAGTTTATATTCCAACGATTGAGATAGAGATCTCTTGACCCCATAAAATAAGGACCACTTTTGAAAATCAAATCTCTATCTTCTTTTTCCTCAAACAAGAAAGTAAAGAAACCCTTACCACAAAAGGTGTGAGTGAGCGTGCCTTTGATGAGAGGTTTCCAATTTTTTTGGATCCAGAGAGCCATGAATTTGGGAGATGATCATATCCCTGTGAACTGCCCTATCAAACCATTCTCTGCGAGTCGGAGAGTGAGATTCCTGGAACTCCGTTGCATCGAAACTACAGGGGTCTCATCGAGTTTCTTTACGAACCTTGAAGTCTACTGTTGTTTTAGAGCTTTGAGGAGCGAGGCAACAAGGGTTGAAAAGGACACAATATCAACTTGGGGGCATTGTTGGGGAAAAACACCCTACGGACTAGCAAATAGAGTTTAGACTTTGCATGCAGATATGACTGAATAGAAATTACTTTCTACCTTCATCCTTATATTTAAATCCCCTTTTCTTAGTAAATGCATGGAAAGATCAACCTACCTCGTTACTGACATTTGATTTCGATCCTCCATTGTGCTTGATTACTTGTTCGCAATACTCCTTCTAAAGATGACCTGCATTCAAGACGAGAAACAACCATGCATGCATACTACTTATATGCTCACGGGTTAGAAATCAAACATAAACTAATTAAACCATAAAAGGTTCATGAATTGGGACGGGAAAAGCATTCTCTTTATTACTTAAAATGAGTCAACTTACAAAAGTTGAGACCG
>JZKD02S0092510.1:0-18098 GCA_000966675.3 Picea glauca | reverse complement strand
TCCACCCGGTCATACTCGTCACTCATTTTTTACCTTCCATCTGACTCTCCAAAGGACCTGTTGGCCATTTATAATAGGCTAACTTATCTATTAGCCTTCTTATTTGTCCCCTACGCCCAATGGGTATCCGTTTTCTCAAAACTAACCCTTCTCCTCATTCGCCCATTGCTCATCTTATCCTCACACCAGAAAGTTTTTCTTGTCCTCTCTCTGATTCAGCCAGCAACCCAAAACCATAGCCATTCCCACTAACGTTTTTGTTTGAATTGCAGGTACTTTTCACAACGATGGTGCCAAAATCCAAGAAAGTAGAAGCTAAGGAAAATCCTTTCCTCCCACCTCCTGTCGACCTCGACAGGATCCCATTGGCCGACAAAGATCATCTAATCTCAGATACAAGGTGCAAATTTGACTTCGAGGAATTGCAGCCATGTCTAAAAGACACTTTCTTAGATCAGAGTGATGAAATTAGGATCTGGGAGTTCAATCTTCCTCTATAACTTTTCTCCCAGGTCCATCATTTCCCTGAATTTTCCCTCAAATGCCAAGCTCATTACCTCCCCGACCAAAGAACCATATTCTCATCATCAGGAGAAGCTTTGTTCTTCATCACACCAGAGGCCATTGATCAGATGATGCAGATACCCAGAATTGAATCTGCCTCCCCTTTTAATCTTGAAATCATAACATAGTTATACCAGAAACTATCTTTCCCTCAGAGAGAGCCCAGATTTTTGAGCTTTTCCTCCCACAGGATGCTCATCTCCCCATGTCAAATCCCCCGTATCCTTCCTCCAATTTCTTAGAAAAGGGAAACCAAGTCATTTCATCACTTTGTTCGTTGCTTGGTTTTTTTTCAGGCGAATGGGTGGATGAACCTATATTGGGGTTTTTGTCCATTTTCTCTACAGAGGAAAGGCCCACCACTCAGTTCGACTATAGTACTTTCCTGGTGGAGAGTATTCACGAGCAAATTTCAAAATTCGTTACAGAGGGCATGTTCTGGTATTCCTCCATACTGGATTACATGTTCATCTTCTTTCAAGCAGACATATTATTTTTCTCGATGCAGAAAATGGACAAGAATGGGAAGCCGCATGTGGTAACATCTTGGACTTCGCTGCTTAGACAGAATTCCACATAGTTCAGTTTCAAACAGTTCATCAAGTATTTCTACCACCTAGTGGTGAGCATGCTCAGTGGAAAACCAGAACCAAAAATAAATGAGGAGATTCAAAGGATCTTGCACCTCTCAGACCTTGCAAAAACTAGAGATTGGTATCTTTACCAAAATCACACCGAGATAAGAGTATATAGATGCGAGTTAGCTCCATACAAACTACCCAAGTATTTACCTGTGAGGATATTTTTCCTGGATTACATAAGACAAATGATAAACTCAGACGACATACACTTTGTGTCTCTAAAGAAGAAATAGTAACTCAGAATTAAAGGGAAAATAGGGTCTTTTATCTGCAATAGCTGAGGCGTCGGGGAAGAGGCAGATAGACTTTTGAAAGAAATGAAGTTCGAAGTTAGTTTCCTATGGCACTATGATCCATGCGGGATAATTTCAAAGATGAGGGTTAAGAATAAAAATGTTCCATATGTTCATATACCCAAGCCTGAGATAGAAAGGTTCGTGAATCAAACAGAGTGGGAGTCGAACACTCTGGAAGAGATAGAATAGCAAGACACCTCAGTTACTATCTCGCAAACAACCACACCACAAGATCCAAAGGAGAAAAGACCCAGGAAGGATACTTCACCTTTTGTCACCGAAGTCTCACATGAAGTTTTCCAATTACATACCAAAAGACCAAAATCCAGTCATACAATTGACATGGCTGGCGAAAAGGAAAACCAATCCACTACGACTATAAAAGGTGATCAGTCACCTCTTATCGCAAGCAGCAAGCAAATCATGTTTACAGTTTTTTCCAAGAAGCCGACAAATACTTCACTAGTCGACCAGCTGAATAAAGGAGGACCAGCGTTGAGTATTTTTTAGAATTATGACCAGAACAAGAAGAGGAATCAGACGTTGACCAGCAGTACTTATGCTTAGTTTTGGAAACAGACATGAACGACACAGCACAGATTGTTGTCTTTGTTTTATACAGAGAAGGGTAGAATGCACATGGATTTTCTGCAGGCACAGGTGCCCAACCCAAAGGCAATTACTGATTACAAAAGGGAAATATTCAAGTTCCACACCAGAGATGTGCACCTGGCCAATCAAATGGATCTGCACAGGCAAATTGGAGAAATGGTTTTCTCCTCTTTGGAAAATGCTTCTACTACGGCTGCTAAACTACAAGTCTCTTTGAGCAATGTTCAGACATAGCTAAAGTTAGAAAAGATATCATCCTTTGCAAACGATAATAGAATTAAAACGTTGGAAGAATTGGTCCTCAAGATTGGGTATGACCCCTCGAATGTGAAAGCAGTTGAGGAGATTCTTAAAAATAAAAATGTTGGCATAGCATCTCTGAGGAAACATCTGAAATTGCCACCAACGGAAGATGCACAGACAAAGGATATAACTGAGACAGAAGGTGAGAAGGACGAGATGCTCAAGTTGATCATGGAGTAGAACGCACAGTTGAAAGATATGGAAGAAGAACTGGAAAGGTTAGTGAAGGAGAAGGAACAATCAATGCCAATGGAGGTCATTCCATTGAGTTCAGTTCCACTCACGGGAGTAAGCACAACATCTACAGCAGAAATTCCCTCAGCAACTCCACTGGTAGCTCTGGAAAAGACAGTAGAACTAGCAAAATCCATGGGGGAGATGAACTTGCAAGAGACAGAAATTAGCAGACTGAAAAAGGAGGTTGAGGACCTTTAGGAACTTAAGTCTTCTTACCAAACCAGCTACTCCATGGAGAAAAAAACATTAGACAAGCTCAAACAGGAATTACAGCAGCTTCAAAAGAAAACAGTGCCAGGAAAGACACTTGTTGAGGCCAAGGAAAATATATGGATGGATATCTCCAAATCCATAAATGAAATATGGCCTATGGTGTAAATCATGTTCAAGCAAAACGAACTAGTACAAAGGAGCAGGCAGGCTATTGAGAAAATAAGAGGAGAACTGTGAGAAATACCCATAGAAGCCTCTAAGATCATTAAGTTCCTGAATTCCAAAACCAAGGAAGAGTTAGAGGATTTGAAGATTGAAGACAGGACGGAAACCATCCTCGAAGTCAAGAGGGTTCTGACCAAAAGAGGACTAATCCTACAGTTGGAAGAGAAAGTCCAGACTATGGACACAAGAGTGCAAATATTTTTCAGCAAAATTGAAGCTCTGCAGAAGAAAGAACTCCTCGGCTTAAGGGTCCTAAATGAAAAGTTAATGATCCTTCCTAATTATAAACAAAAGCTGGCCACAATGGCCAAAGATAGTTCGAAATTTTCAGGAATACAAGGCAACATAACGGGCAAGGCATTCTTAGAAACTTTGCATATAGCACGAGATCCGATATATTTTCATCATCAAGCCAAATTTTGCCAAGTACATAGAGATGGATGAAATATACCGAAGATTACTCAAATTCATCATTCCCAGTCAGCTACGATGGGAAGAGCTATGCAATCTGATCGAGTAGGAGATGAGGTGTCCAAGTCTAGTCAGCAATCCGATCAGACGAAGTCATGCAGATGACTCACCAACAATTTTCCCCAGAAATCAGCATGAAGATTTCAACACATCATCAACAATTCCTGAATTTTTGTATCTTGTTGAGTTAGTTAGTTAAATTTAGAATCTGCCACGTCCTGATCTTTAATGACAGGATCGTATGTAATTTTTTATTATAAATACTTCAAACTTTGAAGTACCAAGGGTTGATATTTACACCTTGTAAGCCATAAAGACTATAATTGTTTATCAAGAGGTCTTCCAGTAATACAAAGGGACGTTTCATAGGATTATCGCATGTTATTCATTGGTGATGTTTATTTTTTTGTGTTAAATGTTTTTCTTTCTTAGTCATCATATTGTTTTCTAATATGATCTTTTAAAAGTAGCGTATGTTGCAGGATTTATCTTTGTATACCCTGTCTCTGACTTTAAAGATCTAAATGCTTATCTTTTGATGTTATAGTGAAGAAATTATTAAATGTTTCTTTACTTTAATTGATATTCTCGTCTTTTCTGCTATCCATCACTTTACTGCCAAAGAATCCAATGAATGCATTACCTTGCCCTATGAAAAGAATCTTTTTATTATTGTTTAGATCTCTATTTTTATAATATAAACCCCGTAGCCCAATGGATGCGTAAACCCTATTTCAGCCAACTTTACAACAAACAAACCATTCAATCTTATTCTACTTAACTAGCCTAATATCTCAAAGTTAAAACATGTATAAATCTTACAGAGAGATCCCTCTCTGAAACTGGCAGGGCTAGATTCCAGTTTCGAAGTGGTTGGATAAAGTTACCTCTGGAAAATTTCTTCTGCCCTGACAACCTCTGGGAATTTACAGAGCGATAACATAGTGGCAACCATACTAGGGAACTAAACAAACTTTCAATCCCATGATTTATTTTCCCTAGAAGAAAACTTTATTTATGAACTAATCGTAAATCTGAGAAAGAGATAATGTTCAGAGGTTGTTAAAAGTTTGTACATAGAAATTTTGGATTCATAAAATAAAAACATATAAAAAATGAAAATTTTGGCTCCTAAAAGAGCTTATATTCGATCTCACCCAGATCTAGAACCTGCAGTAGAAATTGATAATCCAGAGCAGTAACTCAAAAAGAAGACTATTGTCGAAGGTTCAGGGAGTCATAGTCCCCTTCACAAGTCCCCTTCTCTTCCAGAGAAACTTGTTGCCCTCCAGGATCTCAAGTTTGACACCACTTTTGAACAAAGCCTGTTTAGAACGAAATCTGATAGCTTTGTGACTGAAACCTATTTAGATCAAACCATCCTGCAACCCCGAACCCCTGAAATATTATCTCCCAGGGTTGACCCTGATCAAATATTCCTTGATGAATTTGACAAGCCAGAAATTTTGGTAGAAAATCTTGATCAAGCTTTACACCAAGCCCACTTCTAGCAGTCGGTCAAAATTTCTACCATAACTATTGTTGCAGCTTTTGTAAAACCTCAACCCGCTCACTCTGTGTCAGCTAGTCCTTCATCCTTTGCATCTTCTGTCACTTCCCCACCCATCATCTAGGTTGTTTTCCTGCCTCCTCCACCTATCATGGAAGCTAGATATTCTCCTTTGGTGTTGGTCGCACATTTACACGCTATTCCCCAGGACTATCAAACAAGACTTCCATAGTTCGATGGTACTGGGCCCTTGAATGCACAACAACACGTTGATAAAATGAATGACTATTTTGACTTGCAGTAAGTGGATGAAGTTGACATTCAAATGAGACTATTTGTGCAGAGTCTGATTGGGGATGTTAAGAAATGGTACAAAGGCTTGCATGTTTCTTCTGTGGTCAACCTTACCACGTTTCAAAGAAGTTTTCTAGACAGATTGGAGGTAAAGAAAAATCCTCTCCAGATCTTGTCAGAATATGAAAACATCAAAAGGAACCAAGGAGAGACAGTACAGGACTATTGCACCTGCTTCAACAATCTGTACAATGTGATTCCAGCCGATATCAAATCCCCATAAGGTTTGGCATTGATAAAATTCCCTGACAGTTTCGACGCTGATATGTCATATCAATTAAGGGAAAGAAACTCTACCACTCTGGAGGACATGCAGAAAAGTGCAGTAAGTGTAGAGGCCAACCTGTTAGCCAGAAGGGCACGACAGAGGACAGAAAGGAGAGTCACGATTAAAGAGGAACCTACCACATCCTCTTCTGACACTAAACTGGATTCCTTAACTAGATCAATGGAAAGGATGATGGAGAGACTTACTATAGCCAAAATAAATCCTCCTAGAGAGAACCAAGTTGCTCCACAAATTCGGAATCCCAACTTCAGAAGAAATCCTCCTCAAATCAGGCAGAGAGATCCTAGGGATCAAAGGGAACATAAGGGTCCTGATCAACAGATCAGACCACCCCTACAGGAAAATTATGTTGATGAAAGTGAGGATACAATTGAAGAATTAGATGACACACATATAAACTTCATGGGCGTTCATGACAACGAATCCATCTTCCTCACTCAGGAAGAGCAAGAACTTTTCCTTCTTTCTCAAACTGAGTTAAATGAGGAAGCAGAGGAAACAGAACAACAAGCATTTGAAAACACCATTATGGAGGTACATAGGCAGTACAATCTGAGGATAAAAAAGACAAATGAAAATCCCCTAAAAAAGGTAACCGAAACGAAGAAAGCAGTCGAAACCAAGAAGAACTCGGAGCCTTCCACCAAGAAGATCCCTGAGAAAGGCAATGTTGAATCTCCCACAAAAAGAAACCCTACCATTTTACAAAGATCAACGCAGACTGAGGTTTCATCAACTAGTCAACCAAGTACTTCTGCCCAGAAAACTATGGTAGACAGATCAAAATTGTTGAGCCTAAGCAGAGCACCCACTACTTTCAGCCGTGAAGGGGAATTAGACAAATTGAAGATTCCCATTCCCCTTTCCAAGCTGATGAGTAAGAACGCTTACCAATCGTAGGTGATCAAAGTGCTAAGCATCGAGCTAGATATAGGCAGAAAGGCCTTGACTGTTGGATCAACAAATCATTTGGACACAGTAAATATTACCGATGATCAACCTGAAATATTGTTTGGCCCGAAGTTGATGGTCATATCGACATCGGTGTTGTTTCTCCTTTTGACATCATCCTTAATATACACAACCTGATTCTGCACAATGTTATGTTAGATTCGGGTGCTTCTCACAACCTGATTCCTAAAGCAGTGATGGAAAAGCTGGGACTCGAGGTCACCAGACCCTACAAAGATTTGCACTCTTTTGACTCCAGCAAAGTCAGATGTATCAAGTTGATCAAAGACTTATGTATCACCCTAGTTCAGATTCCAGCAAAAATCATGGTTACGGATGTTGTGGTCGTGGACATCCCCCCTAAATATGGTATGTTTTTGTCCAGGTCTTGGGGGGGAAAGCTAAAAGGCACTTTGCAGTTGGATATGTCATATGCCACTATCCCAGTATTCGGACAATAGAGAAGACTATAAAGAGAGACGTTGATGAAATATATGGTCAATAGCCAAGAAAATCCACATAACTACCCTCTATACTCTGCACACTCCGATATGGATTCCTTCATCCTGTATAACGACGATGATATGGAAGAACAAATTTCTCAGCTGGAAGAAGATACACTTGATCCAAAAGAAGGCCAAGAAATCACTTAGGCAAAAGGAAAGGAAATTGTAATAAGTGAAGAACTTCCAGCAGAGTTCTGGAGCATGGACTTTGATGGGGCTATGAGTAAAGAGGGAGCTAGAGCAGGAGTTTGGTTTCACAATAACAAATCAAGGTATTCAGAGAGTCATTCTTACAAACTAAATTTTCAATGCACTAACAACATAGCTGAGTACGAAGCTTTGATGCTTGATCTGAAACTACTGAAGAAGGTTGGTGCCAAACAAATCATGGTAAGAGGTGATTCTGAATTAATTATCAAAAAAATTAAAGGTGAGTATGTAGAAAAACATCCCAGGCTTAGAGCTTATAAGAATGTTGTTTTGGATGCCCTTCAATGTTTCACAGAAATCGATTTGCAGGTGATACCCAGGGGATAGAACATTTTAGCAGATGGGTTAGCTACGTCGGCAACTACATGCAAGATACATTTTCATTCCACTCGCCCATACACAGTAGAGGTGAATTGTAGACTGAATGTCCTAGACAACATCAGATACTGGCAGGTATTTGGGAACAACGATCAAATTGAAGATTTTCTACAATGTAAAAATGATTTCGAGAGTAAAATATAGACTTAGGAAATGATGATGAAGATGTAAATAAATCTGTTTTTTGGAATCATAGTGTAAATAAAATAGATTCAGAATAATTAAGTGAAGATGAGGTAGATTCTGATGTTTTGTGCTTAAAGAATAATGTGCTACCTAGGGGTTTAGTTCTGTTAGAAGACCTATTTGATTTTAATGATGTGGCGAAAAAACCCAAAATTGAAGCCAGTGGTAAAGAGGTTGAGGACTGTAACATAGGGACAGAGGAGAAACCCAAGATGGTAAAACTTTCCAAATCTTTACCCCCCGAGCAGAAACTCAAATACATTGAACTTTTCAAAGAATATGTAGATGTGTTTGCCTAGAGTTATGAAGATTTAAAATCTTACGACACAAGCATCATACAGCATAAGATCCCAATAAAAGAAGAACAAAAACCTTTCAGACAGAAACTTAGGAGAATCAATCCCAAGTTACTTCCCTGATAGAAAAAGAAATCAAAAAGATGTATGATGCTAAAATCATAGTTCCCTTAAGATTTTCCAAATGGGTTTCAAATATGGTTCCGATTCGAAAGAAAACTGGAGAAATTAGGCTTTGCATCGATTTCCAAAACCTGAACAAGGTTTCCCTAAAAGACAACTACCCATTACCAAAATTGGACCACATATTGCAAAAGGTAGTTGGATCCAGCCGAATCTCCTTACTATATGGTTTCTCAGACTATAACTAGGTTCTCGTTCACCCAAATGATCAGGAGAAAACAACCTTCACAACACCTTGGGGAACCTTCATGTACGTGAAAATTCCCTTCGGTTTGATGAACGTTGGGGCCACTTTCCAAAGAGCGATGGGCATCGATTTTGTGGATGAGCTTGGCAGATTTATTGTCATTTATCTAGATGATGTAATTGTTTATTCCCAATCTGACGAAGAGCACTTACAACATCTCAGACGAGTGTTTGAGAAATGTAGGAAATTTGGGATTTCTCTAAATCCTAAGAAAATCCTTTTCGGATTAGAGGAAGGTAAATTGTTGGGACACATAATCTCTGAGGACATAATTAAGATAGATCCCAGCAGAATAGAATCCATTCAAAAATTGGAACATCCTAGGAATATCAAAGAGTTACAATCTTTCATTGGCAAGATAAACTTTCTGAAAAGATTCATACCCAACCTGGCCGAGCTTCTCAGGAACATCACCAACATGTTAAAAAAGGACAAAAAAATAAAATGGAACACTAAATCCAAGCAGTCTTTTGGACAGGTTAAGGATGCACTCACACAGCCTCTAGTTTTGATCAGTCCTGACTTCACCAAAGATTTTTACCTTTTCTCTTTCGCTTCTGAACATACCATTGCAACAGTATTACTACAGAAAAACAATGAAGGGTATGAACAACCCATAGCCTTTTTCAATAAATTCTTAAGAGATGCTGCTTTGAATTACAAAATAATGGAGAAACAAGATTTTGCTTTGGTAAAAGCCATAAAATATTTTAGAGTCTATATTCTCCATTCCCACACAATTTCTTATGTTTCGAACGCAGTAGTAAAGGACATTTTAACTCAGGACAATCCAGATGGCAGAAGAGGAAAATGGATTGTTGTTATTCTAGAGTATGACATAGAGATTAAGCCTACTAAACTGATTAAAGCTCAAGGTCTAGCAAAGTTAATGGATGAATCTAATTTTCATGCTTTAGATATTAATTTCTTAGTTGTAGTAGATGAACAGGGAGAGCAGGCGAATCCAAGCATGAAAGAGGTATTTATGAACTCTCCATGGTACGCAGACCTTATATTTGTTTTGCATAACTTACAAGCTCCCCCTGGTCTGACAAAAACTAAAGCTAGGTTTTTAAAATTGAAAGCATTAAAAATTTTCATTCTAGAAGGCAATCTTTATTGGAAGGATCCTGGAGGTATTTTGTTAAATTGCATGTTAAAAGATGAAGCTGACAAATTCTTACAGGATTTTCATGCAGGAGACTGTAGTGGTCACCTGAGTTGGAATACCACAGCTAATAAAATCCTCAGAGCTGGGTTTTATTGGCCTACACTATTTGTTGATGTGCATAAGAAAGTGACTTTGTGCCATAAATGGCAAGTGTTCGAGGGAAAAATAAATCTCCTTCCTTTGCCCCTAAAACCCATCTCTGTTGAAGCTCCTTTCTAGAAATGGGGATTAGACTTTATCGGAGAGATATATCCTCCCTCTTCAGGCCAACACAAATGGATTCTTACTGCCACAGACTATTTCACAAAATGGATTGAAGATGTACCAAGCATGCAAGCTATTGATTCTATCATTATTAAATTTCTAGAAAATAATATCTTGTCTCGCTTTGGGTGTCCAAGAAAAATCATAACCGACAATGAAGCTGCTTTTTGATCTAAGAATCTCATAGATTTTTGCAACCAGTATCATATCACTTTGGGACACTCCACAGCTTATTACCCTTAGGGAAATGGGCTGGCTGAGTCATCCAATAAAACCTCGGTGAACATTATTAAGAAGACACTAAAAGAAAACAAAAAGTCATGGCATAACAAGCTGGTTTTCTCACTTTGAGCCGACAGACTGACCACTAAGAGGTCAATTGGTATGTCTCCAGATCAATTGGTCTATGGAACTGAAGAAGTTTTTCCTACCTCTTTAGGTGTTCCCATCATGAAACTTCCGCAAGATATGCAAGCCGAGCCAAACGACTCCCAAAGAAGAATAAACCAGATGATCCACTTGTAGCAATCTAGAGAAGAAGTATACAACAAAACTCGGGTTGTCCAGGAGAGCATAAAAAAGATCTTTGATATAAGAACTAAAGAAGATAACTTTGAGCTAGGTTATATGGTTCTGAGGTGGGATGCTAGAAATAAAGATAAGGGGAAGCATGGAAAGTTCGACAGTCTGTGGAAGGGACCTTACATGATTCAAGAATTCAGAGGAAATAACGCTTTTCTGCTCAACAATAATGATGGGACCAATCTGCCAGGAGGACCTGTGAATGGAAGAATGCTAAAAAACTATTCACCCCCTCAGTAGAGGCCTTCAGTTACACTTTTCCATTGTAGAAATCATTTCCTTTTGCTTACAAGTTTTTGAGTGGATAACTTTGATCAGATGGCTGAAGCCCGCAGAGAAGGCTCTGAGCCACTGAACATTGTCATCAAAATTTTCAAAAAATAAAACAAATCAAACAAAAAAAGAAACTGTGGAGAAATTTTTCAAAACATCGGGAAGTAGGATTCTTGGCACTTCACAAGGAGAGTACCATCCCCATGTGGAGCCACTATTATAACCCTATAATTTATAGGATCAATTGGTGACTGAAATGTTATCCCTTTACTGTGTTTGGTTGCCAAATAATTTTCCATTCTGTAAATAATTTGAGAAAAAAAAATAAAAGAAAAAGAAAAAGAAAATGAGAAAAGAATAAAAGAGGGCATAAAAGAAATTGAGTAAAGCCCCATGCAATAACAATGACCTAGTCCATGCAGTTTAAGCATGGCCAAGTCCTTTTAAATTGATGTTGATAGGATTAGTGAATAAGCTTGGCTAAACTGTTTAATCTTAGCCAAGCAGTTTAGGTTAGCTAGTGAATAAATTTGACCAAATTGCCTAATCTTGGTCAAATAACCCTAGGGTAGAGTAATTTCTTAGTCCAACAGTTTAATCTGGGCTAAATGTCATAGGTAAGTAGGTTAGAGAATAGTTTAGTTGGTTTGATTTCAATAAAGCATGCATGATGATCGATGTTGAACCACATCTTTGATATTTGAAAGTTGGATGCCTAACCCCCATGGTGACAAAAAAGCAGGGAAAGTTGGGCAAACCAACATAAAGCACTTGTCCTAAGTTTTGCACTGGCAGATTAAAGAAAGCACACAGATGAACGGCTGAGATGTTGGTGCTCAGATCTACAGTCAACAAGTTTTTTCGGACCCCTCGAACCGTTCTACCTTTAACCGGGGGGGGGGTTCTGGAATTATGGGTAACGAAAGCACACATCTGAATGGCTGAGACGTTGGTGCCCAGATCCACGACAGAGATTAAATTTCGGACCCCCCCGACCATTCTTATTTTAACGGTGGGCGGGGGGGGTCCGGAAAGTTTGTTAAAATTTGCGCTCAGATCTACGGTCCAGCAGCAGGTGCACCAATGGACGGCTAATGGAATTTTTTGGACCCCCTCCCCCCGACCAGTCTGCTTTTAACAGTGGGGGAGGGGGGGTTTGGAATGAAATGGTTCTTCTGGCAGACCCCCTCCACTAACGTGGCATGAATCTATTGCACAAGACTCCCACCACTTACAGCAAACCAGTTTACCACTTACCATTTACCATTTTTCTGACATACCCTCGCCGTCTCGTGACATCATTTTCCACTATCTTCTCCTAATGGTCCCGTCTCATAACTCCGTCAGTCCATTCCCCCTTCTCATCCATCAAAGGTCCCTTCACCATTGTTGGTCCTCAATCACCACCCTCCATGCCACTCAGTCGTACTCGTCACTCATTTTTTACCTGCCATCTCACGTTCCAAAGGACCCGTTGGCCATTTATTACAGGCTAACTTATTTGTTAGCCTGTGGATCTATCCCCTGCACCCAACAGGTATCCATTTTCTCAAAACTAACCCTTCTCCTCATTCACCCATTGCTCATCTTATCCTCACACCAGAAGATTTTTCTTGTCCTCTCTCTGATTTAGCCAGCAGCCCAAAACCACAGCCAGAAGATTTTTCTTGTCCTCTCTCTGATTTTTTTGTTTGAATTGCAGGTACTTTTCACAGCGATGGCACCAAAATCCAAGAAAGAAGAAGCTAAGGAAAATCCTTTCCTCCCACATCATGTCGACCTTGACAGGATCCCATTGGCCGAAAAATATCATCTAATCTCAGATACAAGTGCGAATTTCACTTCACGGATTTGCAGCCATGGCTCAAAGACACTTTCCTAGATCAGAGCGATGAAATTGGGCTCTGGGAGTCCAATATTACTCTATATCTTTTCCCCCAAGTCCATTTTCTTGAATTTTACCTCAAATGCCAGTCTCATTACTTTCCCTCAAATGCCAGTCTCATTACCTCCCCGACCAGAGAACCATAGTCTCGTCATCAAGAGAAACTATGTTCTTCATCACACCAGAGGCCATTGATCAAATGATGCAGATACCCAGAACTGAATCTGCCTCCCCTTTTAATCTTTAAATCATAACAGAGTTATACCAGAAACTATCTTTCCCTCAGAGAGCCCAAATTTTTGAGCTTTTCCTCCCACAGGATGCTCATCTCCCCAAGTCAAATCCCCTGTATCCTTCCTCCCTGTTCTCAGAAAAGGGAAACCAAGTCATTTCATCTCTCTGTTCGTTGCTTGGTTATTTTTCAGACGATTGGGTGGATGAACCTATATTGGGTTTTATGTCCATTTTCTCTACAGAGGAAAGGCCCACCACTCAATTCGACTATAGTACTTTCCCGGCGGAGAGTATTCACGAGCAGCGTTCAAAATTCGCTACAGAGGGCATGTTCCGGTATTCCTCCATACTGGCTTACATGTTCATCTTCTTTCAAGCGAGCAGGTTCTTTTTCTTGATGCATAAAATGGACAAGAAAGGGAAGTTGTAGGCCATAACATCTTGGACTTTGCTACTCAGATAGAATTCCACAAAGTTCAGTTTCAAACAGCTCATCGAGCAGTTCTACCACCCAGTGGTGAGCCTGCTCAGTGGCAGGCCAGAACCAAGAATAAATGAGGAGATTCAGAGATTTTACACCTCTGAGACCTTGCAAAACTAGAGATCGATATCTTTACCAAAATCACACCGAGATAAGAGTATATGGATGTGAGTTAGCTCCATACAAATTGCCCAAGTATTTACCCATGAGGATATTTTCCCTAAAGTACATAAGTCAAATGATAAACTCAGACGACATACACTTTGTTTCTATGAAGAAGAAACAACAACTTAGAATTAAAGGGCAAATAGGGTCTTTTATCTGCAATAGCTGAGGCGTCGGGGAAGAGGCAGACAGACTTTTGAAAGAAATGAAGTTCGAAGTTAGTTTCCTGTGGCACTATGATCTGTGCGAGATAATTTCAGAGATGAGGGTTAAGAATAAAAATGTTCCATATGTTCATAAACCCAAGCCCGAGATAGAAAGGTTTGTGAATCAAACGGAGTGGGAGTCGAACAATCTGGAAGAGATAGAACAGCAGGACCACAGGCTCCAAAGGAGAAAAGACCCAGGAAGGGTACTTCACCTTCTGTCACCAAAGTCTCGCCTGAAGTTTTCCAATTACATACCAAAAGGCCAAAATATAGTCATACAATTGACACGGCTGGTGAAAAGGAAACCCAATCCACTATGACTATGAAAGGTGATTAGTCACCTATTATCACAAGCAGCAAGCAGATCATGTTTACAGTTTCATCTAAGAAGCTGACAGATACTTCACTAGTCGACCAGTCGAATAAAGGAGGACCAAAGTTGAGTATTTTTTAGAAATATGGCTAGATCAAGAAGAGGAATCAGACGTTGACCAGCAGTACTTATGCTCAGTTTTGGAAACAGACATCAATGACACAACACAGACTGTTGTCTGTGTTTGATACAGAGAAGGGTAGAATGCACATGGCTTTTCTGCAGGCACAGGTGCCCGACCCAAAGGCAATTACTGATTACAAAAGAGAAACGTTCAAGTTCCACACCAGAGATGTGAGCCCGACCGATCAAATGGATCTGCACAGACAAACTGGAGAAATGGTTTTCTCCACTTTGGAAAATGCTTATACTACGGTTTCTAAACTACAAGTCTCTTTGAGCAATGTTCAGACATAGCTAAAGTTAGAAAAGATATCATCCTTTGCAAAGGATAACAGAATTAAAACATTGGAAGAATTGGTCCTCAAGATCAGGTATGACCCCTCGAATGTGAAAGCGATCGAGGAGATGCTTAAAAAGAAAAATGTTGATATAGCATCTCTAAGGAAACAACTGAAACTGCCACCAACAGAAGATGCACAGACAAAGGAGATAGCTGATACAGAAGGTGAGAAGGACAAGATGCTCAAGTTGATCATGGAGCAAAATGCACAGTTGAAAGAGATGGAAGTAGAACTGGAAATTTTATTGAAGGAGAAGGAACAATCAACACCTATGGAATTCATTCCAGTGAGCGTAGTTCCACTCACAGGAGTAAGCACAACATCTACAGTAGAAATTCCCTCAACAACTCCACTGACAGCTTTGGAAAAGACATTAGAACTAGCAAAATCCATGGGGGAGATGAACTTGCAAGAGACATAAATTAGTAGACTTAAAAAGGAGGTTGAGGACCTTCAGAAACTTAAGTCTTCTTACCAAACCAGCTACTCCATGGAGAAAAAAACATCAAACAAGCTCAAACAGGAATTGCAGCAGCTTCGAAAGCAAACAGTGGCAGGAAAGACACTTTTTGAGGCTAAGGAAAATATCTAGATTGATATCTCCAAATCCATAAATGAAATATGGCCTATGGTGCAAATCATGTTCGAGCAAAACGAACTAGTACAAAGGAGCAGGTAGGCTATTGAGAAAATAAGAGGAGAACTGGGAGAAATGCCCACAAAAGCCATTGAGATCATTAAGTTCTTGAATTCCAAAACTAGAGAAGAGTTTGAGGATTTGAAGATTGAATACAGGACGGAAACCATCCTCAAAGTCAAGAGGGTTCTGACCAAAAGAGGACTAATGCTACAGTTGGAAGAAAAAGTCCAAACTATGGACACAAGAGTGCAAAGATTTTTTGGCAAAATCAAAGCTCTGTAGAAGAAAGGACTCCCCGTCTTAAGGGTCCTAAATGACAAGTTAATGACCCTTCCTAATTATAAACAGAAGTTGGCCAAAGATAGTTCAAAATTTTTGGGAATACAGGACAGCATAACGAGCAAGGTGTTCTTAGAAACTTTGCAGCCAGACATCAGCATACCGCACGAGATCTGGTATATTTTCATCGTCATGCCAACTTTTTCCAAGTACGCAGAGATGGATGAAATATACTGAAGATTACTTAAAGTCATCATTCCTAGTCAGCTACGATGGGAAGAGCTATGCAATCTAATCGAGTAGGAGATGAGTTGTCCAAGTCTAGTCAGCAATCCGATCAGACGAAGTCGTGCAGATGGCTCACAAACAGTTTTCCCTAGAAATCAGCATGAAGATTTCAACACATCATCAACAATTCCTGAATTTTTGTATCTTGTTGAGTTAGTTAGTTAAATTTAGAATCTTCCACGTCCTGATCTTTAATGACAGGATCGTATGTAATTTTTGATTATAAATACTTCGAACTTTGAAGTACCAAGGGTTGATCTTTATGCCCTGTAAGCCATAAAGATTGTAATTGTTTATCAAAAGGTCTTCTAGTAATACAAAGGGACGTTTCACAGGATTCTCGTGTGTTATTCATTGGTGATGTTTATTTTTCTGTGTTAAATGTTTTTCTCTCTCAATCTTCATATTTTTTTCTAATCTGATCTTTTAAAATTAGCATATGTTGCAGGATTTATCATTGTATACCCTGTCTCCAGATTTAAAGATCTAAATTTTTATCTTCTGATGTTATAGTGAAGAAATTATTAAATGTTTCTTTGCTTTAATTGATATTCTAGTCTTTTCTACTATCCATCACTTTACTACCAAAGAATCCAATGAATGCATTACCTTGCCCTGTGAAAAGAATCTTTTTATTCTTGTTTAGATCTCTATCCTTATAATATAGACCCCATAGCCCAATGGATGCGCAAACCCTATTTCAGCCAACTTTACAACAAAAAAACCATTCAATCTTATTCTACTTAACTAGCCTAATATCTCAAAGTTAAAACATATCTAAATCTTACAGAGAGATCCCTCTCTGAAATTGGCAGGGCTAGATTCCAGTTTCGAAGTGGTTGGATAAAGTTACCTCAGGAAAATTTCTTCTACCCTAACAACCTTTGGGAATTTACAGAGCGATAATAATCAAGATGACGGTATGATATTTGCGACACTTGCGGCCAAACTGCGACACTTGTGACATTGGTAATGACGACACTAGGCCATCATCGTAATGAGTGATTTTGATGTGTAACACCCTGCAAAGTTGAAGCAAACAAAAGCAAGAAACAAGAACGAACAAGTCCAACCGTAGGTGCAGGTACTCAACCTTGTAAAGTTGAACCAAACAACAACAAGTAGCAACCGATGAACCAGCAAACAAGAAGAAACCACTGAACCAGTAAACAATATATGTATCTTCAATGAAGACTAAATTGCATTCCAAGCATAGAAGAAGTATGAAACATACGATGGCTATGCAACTGGTGGTGGACAACAATATTGTCCAAATTCACTGCAACATTGTATGGAAAAATTCAAGGAAAAATGTACTGTGAGAAGCCTATTTAGGTAAACATTTAAGGTTGTTAGGGTTGTTTAAGGGCCTCGCGCTATGCAAACATTTAAGATGTCAGACATGTTTAAGGGCCTCGCGCTATGTAAAATTTTAAGTTGTCATGCCTATTCAAGTACCTCAAAAAGAGTGTCAATGCTCTAAACTTTCGGTATGTAAACATTTCAATACAAATAGAAATAATAAAAACATTAAAAAAGAGCGTCGATACTCGGAACTTTCGGTATGTAAACATTTTAATAAAAAATTAAAAATTAAAAAAGAGCGTCCAAGCTCAAACTTTGGATATCTAAACATTTACAACATTGGGAACAACGAAGTTGGCAATGAAACCTCCAATCTATCATCCAATGAGACAATGACATACAACATTTTTTTTATTATATAAAAAATAATGTTTTTACTTCTATAGTTCGAACAATATAGATGATGCGAAAATTTATAGTTAAAAGACATATTAATATGAAGTCAACGATTTATCGATCGCTATAGTCCCTATACACCTTCGGCAGGGACTAATAAAAGAAAAGACACAACACTTTTGAGAGGAAGAAATAAAAAAAATGTGCAAATCATTTACACCTTAAATTTAATTTTCAATTAAATTATTAAACATTTTATGTTCACTATGCAATTATATTTATCTTCATATAAGTAAAAGTAATTTAATATCTCAAAATTTTATATGAGTGGTGGTACTTTAATAATTAAAACACGTTATTCTTAATTTAATGTCAAATTTATATAATATCAAATTCCTTTTACATTTTTATTTTATT
>JZKD02S0092499.1:0-24919 GCA_000966675.3 Picea glauca | reverse complement strand
TAGAAATGTAGGAAAAAGAACAAGTGGTTGGATATTTATGGAATTCATCCTTTTGTGTTATTTTAGCCTCTAATTGAAGTTGAATCTAATTGAATATATTTTGGCATGATTCATTGTTATAAACATAAAATGAAATAAATGCATATAAAATGATTCACTAGTAGCAGGGGTGGATCCCACCCAACTGAAAAAACACCCCATCCTTACCCTTCATGCTTCCCCCCCTTTGAAGAAGAATAATGGCGGGTCCATATCCTATATTATACCCTCAATAAAAGAGCTTAGTGTTTACCCAAGGTAAGAACTTTCAAGGCCTTCTTGAAATATTCACATGAAAATAGGCATGTACTTAATAAGCCTCTTTCAGACCCATCCATATATTCATTCACATCTTTCCAAAATGATAATATAAATGATAAGGGTGAATCAATATTATATTATCTAAGGGTTAATTGGGATCATATATGGAGGTAGAGTTGATTTGAGATATTCTCACTCTTTGAGGGGCTAGATATAGATAAATATTTCAATATACGTTATCTATCTCTAGACTATACTATATATATTTGTCCCCTCAAATGGCTTACTCGGATAATACCTTCTATGTTGAACAACAACTCTATGTCTCCTATGGTCTCCCTCCATTGACTTACAAGGAAATAGATTATTCCATGAATAAAAACATATGTGTTTCCTTCATAAGTAGTACATTATTTCTAGTGGGGGATTGTTCTCCTTCCATGAATAAGAATTGATCGTAAGTTCATGATATGTTTCCTCCACACAGCCCCCTCCATCAACACCCTTGGTGGATAAGGGACCAGAATAAACAACAACAATATAATAAGCTTAATATTCATCCATTTTATAAAGAATATTGCTTCCCCATACCATGGGCCCCACCAAGCACACAAGCCCATTTCATTCATGTAGACAGTTGAGAATTCATCCCTTTCATTTGTATAGGTAGGTGAGGTAGGACAAAGTAATTTGTTATTGTCTTTTCCCCATCAACAACCCAGATAATAAATCAATACATAGAAAATGCATGCCACTTTTCCCCACCCCAAAAAATAGGAAAGCAAGAATGTTATTTTGGGGGCATTCCCCACTAAAAATGATTGATTACTACTTCTTTGGCAAACCAACAATTAATTTAGTGAACTCCTAAGACACCACATTATGTGTTCCTAGGAATCCACATTACAAAAATACCCACCAACTCTCTAGGCAACTTCTAGGAGGTATTCAATTTATCAATCCCATAGTTTTTCTCCCTCATTCGCATCATTCGGAGGATATAGATTGGTAAGGACAATAACCTACAATCAAAATTCAAAAACATTCACACCATGCAATTTGAAGTAGTTTTAGTTTTGTGGCCAATTAAACACACATGATCTTTTGGCAAGAATAGGATGGCCACCCTTCCTCATTCATATAATGGAACAAATCCACACCAAGGAAAACATATTGTAGGGCCATGTTTAGTATAAACCCAATAAATTTAACTCCCTACAATCACAAGATATCCAATTATATATCCAATGAACAAAATATATGAACTATTGCCTTCATAATAGGTTCTATAAGACTCCTTACATTCCATGATAGAAATTTCATCTAGAATATTAAACACAAACATCCATCTCCTCACCATCGTTACCCATCATGTATTGGTAAGGATTTAGAGTTACAACATCATTATTTTCAAGAGCATGCATTACCCACCCATATAGGGTCCCATGTGTTTACTTCCTTTGTGCATCAACAGGCTCATCATTCCCCTACATGTCCAACCTCGAAGGAGGATAGCAAGAAGTATCCCCTTTGTTCTCTTATGTGGAGCCTTAACATCAATATCCCCTTTGTTAACCTTTTTGACTAGTTGTATCTGGTATCCACCATCAACATAGGCCAAATTATTTTGAGCCTAGTTAGTAGGAGTAATAGTTGGGGATTTTTTAGAGAATTGGATTGTCTAGCAAGGGAAACCCCTAATCATATGGTCTAGAATCTAGAAATAAAAATAGGTTTTTAATAGGTTGGTATCGTTAACAATTGGTATGATAAATTTAGAGACAACAAATGTAAATGTGTTCACAAAGGTATTTGGATTGGTTGAAATATATATATAGACATGCTTCTGGCAAATGAAATACCTTAGGGGAGCCAAAATGTGCTAAAGGAAGTCCCATAATTGCATAGGGAGGCTTGGGAATTCAACCCAAATAGGTTATTAAATTTGATCAACTTCATCAACCAATAAGTTCTCATACCATTCCAATAATACCACCATTGTATTATCACACTTCCATGGCCAATGTAGGACCAACTTAGAGGCATGAGGTTTTTACTTGAAGGTAAATCAATAAAATCCTTTACTTAGGCTCTTGGTGGATGTGAAAATCATGTCTTAAGGGTCCCAAGGATTTATAATAGCTTATGGAGAACCCTACCAAAAAAATAACCTAACATTATTCAACATTTGATGCCATCACAAACAAAAAAACACAAATATCAATAGCATCTTCATTTTCAAGACATTATTAATCATTAAGAAAATGCTCATCATTAATCATTAATAAATTCTCATAAATAATCATCGAGGAGATAATGAGTCTAAAGAATCATATCCCTATCAAACATCATATAATGCTTCATAAAAACTGAACATCAACTACAAGGTCAATGATGATAATACATTAGGGGTGTTACAATCATCCCCCACTAAAAAGAGATATATCCCTAGAGTCGGGTTATCATTAAAAAATTAAGGATAAAGCTTCATCGTCTTTGATTCAAAATCCCATGTATCATATTCTTCATAGTAGTGTTTCCAATGGACCTTGACCCAATCAATAACTATGTTCCATAGTTGTTGTTTCTTAGTGTCAATGATCATCAAGGGATCGATGAGAAACTCCTTTATGTCCTTCATATACATAGAATAAAAAACCAAAACATGGTTGGGATTCAAAACATATTTCTTAAGCAATGACACATGGAAAACATCACGAATAGTCACATGTAATGGTAAGGCTAATTTGTAAGCAATGACACCCATATTTGCAATCTCATAAGGTACATAATATCTTGGCTCCAATTTATTTTGTTTACCCAAGTGTAAAGAGATCATTTTTGTCTTAACTCTAAGAAATACTTTTTCTCCAACCTTGAAGCTTTATTTTAATCTATTTTTATCCATGTAACTCGTTTGCCCATACAAGGAAATGTTTATACTTTGTTGTACATGATTTACTATCCTTTCCATCTCTTCCAAGGTGTTTCTTCCTTTAGTTAATCATGCTTATGGATTGTCCCAACTAACTGGAGAGTTACACTTCCATCCACACAAGGATTCAAATGAGCTTTTCTTGAGCAAACGATGATAACCATTATTACAATCAAATTCTACTAATGGGAGGTAGTCTTCTTAGCTCCTTAGTTGATTCATCACATACATACACAACATATCTTTTGGTATTTTTTTTACTCTTTATGTTCGACCATTGGTCTCTAGCTGGTAGGTTGTATTGAAACTTAACTTTGTGTGCAACTCGTCGAAAAAACTCTACCAAAATTTGGAAGAAAGCTTCAAGTCATAATCTAACACAATTGCTTTTGGCACATTGTGTAGTCTCACCACTTGTCACATGAAGATTCAAGTGATATCACATGCCCGATGAGGAGTCTTGACTAGCATGAAATGTTCTATCTTTGTTAGATGATCCACTACTAGAAATATAGAATCATTTCCCTTTGAATTTCTTCACAATCCAAAACAGAATTCCATTGATATGTTTTCCCACTTCTAAGATGGTATTCTTAGGGGATTTACTTTTCTAGTTGGATTTTCATGATTGACCTTTATTTTTTGGAATTCAAGGTACCTACCCACATAAGTGACGGTATTTGCCTTTAATCATGGCTATTAATACATATACTAATTCATACTTAGATATTTCTTTTGATATCTTAGGTGTCTTGAATATGGGACATCATGGACCTCATGGAACCCCAACCTTCTTAAGTCCTTCCGATCTAGTGCATAAATCTAATTTCTCCATAAAAATATCCCATCTTTTTCCAAATGATAGTCCTCGTACTTTTTTTCTTCCTTCTCCATCCAATTCTCTTTTCTCAATAGAGTTCAACATACCTCTTGGTACCACTTATCATCTTCGGATCACATCCCTATCACTGTCTCAAATTTGATTGAGCTTGGGAGACTGTGCATATATGATTTATTTGACTTAAATCATCTACCACTAGATTGTCTTTTCCTTTTTTGTGCAATATCTCATAGTCATAATTGTTCAAAATTTCCACCCAATGCCACTATTTGGCATTCAACTACGATTGAGTCTACAAGTATCTCAAGACCTCATGATAAGTTTGTAGTTTGAACTTTTTGTCGATCAAGTAATGATGCCATGCCTTCAGGGCATGTAATATTTCCAAGAGATCCAAGTCATGATTTGGTTACTTTTACTCATAAACATTCAATTTCTCGACTCGTATCTTACTACTCTCCCCTCTTTCATAAGTACTCGCCCAATTCCTTCACCACTAGCATCAATGCACACTAGGAAGTCTTTATCAAAACTAGGAAGTATTAACATAGGTGTTGACATGATAATTTGTTTAATATCTTGAAATATTTCCTCCTATAAGAATTTCCATGGAAACTTGACCCCTTTACCTTGCAACTTGGAAATCATCTTGCAATATTTGAGAAACCTTTGACAAATCTCTAATAATTTCCAGTGGATCCCAAGAAGCATGTTACCTTAGCTACATTCTTAGGGGTTGGAAAACTAGATATAGCTTTTGTTTTCTTCGAAACCACTTTTAGTCCTTTTTTAGATATGGTGTGCCTAAGAAACCAAATATCTTTCTTGAAGAACTTACACCTACCTAGTTTAGAATGAAATTAGTGTTCTCGCAACTTTTACAACACTAGATAGAGATGTTCTTGGTGCTCCTCCTCATTATGAGAGTAAATCAATATCATGTCATCAATAAATACCAACATAAACTTGTTTGAATACTTTTATAATACATCATTCATTAATCTCATGAAAACCATGGGGGAATTCGTCAACCCAAAATTTATAACCAAGAACTTACAATGCCCATATATGGTCCTGAAGGTAGTCTTGGTATGTTAGCCTCTTCCACTCTTATATGACAATACCTAGATCTTAACACCAACTTTAATAATATGCTTTCCCCTTTGATCCAAGTAATAGGTCATATATCTGGGGAAAGGGATACTTGTTATTGATAGTTACGTTATTCAACATCTTGTAATCAATGCACATTTGAAAGGTTTGTCTGTGTTGAAAACCAGTACAAGAGTTACCTATGTTGATGTGCTTGGGATTATTAAACCTTTTTCTAATAACTCTTGTATTTTCATCTTGAGATCACCAAGCTTCCTATTCCCCAATCTATAAGTTGATTTTGATATTAGAGTGGCTCCTAGCATTAGATCTATCTTGTAATTCTCTTCTTGGTTTGAGGGTAACCCCGGTAAATCTTCTGGGAATACATCTAAGAACTCTTTTATTATTGAAAACTTATCTACTTCCATATGATATCTCTCTACTACCTTAGTCATATGAGCAAGGAATCCTTTACAACCCTTATTCACACTACACTTATCTTGCATATATGAAATTTTCCTTACTACTATGGGAACATTTTATCCTTGGATCATTATAATCACTCTTTCATCATCTACACACTCAACCTTCTTCTCATAGAATTCTACCTTCGCCTCATGAAGTTCCAACTAGTCTTGTCCAATTATTCCATCATAGATCCCCAAGGCTATCTCATGGAAACACATGTCATTAATCCATCTACCTAGATACACCACAAACCTATCACCTTTATGGTCGATCCATTTCTTATCACCATTTTCCATCTATACCTTCCATGGATCTTGGAGCTTCTCAGTGTTGATCTTACATAACCACCATTGTAGGGGATAAACAATTGTGAGTTCTTCCAATGTTGATTAAAAAGGTATAGGGTTGGCCATAAATAATACCTAGAGCATAAAGGAGGGTTGATACTCTTCCTAACGACCATCTACTGCTACATATATATTTCCTTTCACTACATCCCCCGCTATCCTTTTTTATTCCAAATGATTCACTACTCCATTAGTGTGATTTTTCTCTTAGGGAACTTTAAGGCCTTATGTCCATATCCTTAACATTCAAAACATTTCACTCCAGAGTTGGAGGGTCCTACAATCTCTTGTGCTATATCTTCTTTCCTAGACTCTGGTGGTGGTGTTAAGTGAGAATTATGGTGATCATACATTCACCTCCAAGTATTTTGATGATTAATATTCTCATTGAGTTTGCCACATAATTCCTTTCTTTTTTGTGCTTCTTCTCCACACAATTGAGTTCCTTGTATTAATTTATATAGGTTCTTTAGCATGAAGTTAGAGACTCCATCTCTGACATGATCTCCAATTCCTCCAATAAATTTGTTGACTCATGATTCCTCACTGATTCTATGTGCATACTTGACCAATTCCATGAACTTTTGCTCATACTCTATTTCAGTCCTACTACCCTACTTTAGTGAGTAATACTTACATCTCATCCACATATGTGTCTTCGAAATTATTCTTAATTTTCTCCCATTTCAAATTCTCTTCATCCACCTTCTCTTTCTTCTGTAGGTGGTCCCATGAAATGTTTGCATCATCTAATAGTTGATAATCGGTGAACTTGTTCTTCTCTAAGGGGTTGAATTCATATAGAAACTTGTTTTTTTCAATGTTAACCAACCAGCTCTACTTTATTTCCTCTTCTAACGATGTCGTTGAAGGTGGGAGGCTCCTACTTCATTAACTCATAACCCAACTCATGACACTCAAGTGACTCATCCTTATTGGGTTTCTCATTTTCCAAGGATCTCTCTCCCCTATTTTTCTACTTAGATCCTAGGGATTCAAGCATTCCCTTGATTTATGAAAGATAATGATATTGCTTGTCCACTTGTATTTTCAATGTCTAAACTTCTTGATCCACCTCTTCATGAATTACATGATCACTTAGAGGGACATGACCTTGACTAGTCCCTTTACTTTCACTATAGTTTTGTGAACTAGGGGTTTCCATAACCAAATTTCTTGTAGTAATGACGTGAGACATCTATTGTCTTTTAGTAGTAGTAATGGATCTATTCTCTAGGTGAAATTTCATGGTCAATTACAGGGCTACCACACCTAGCCTTATCTAGAAGCAAGGACACACATACATCATCAAATCACTAAATAAATACATATAGTAGTGGTCTCATAAGAACTAACTAGACCTTGGGGCTGACTCCTCAAAGTTGATCTATGTTTTCATAACTTATTTATTGTGTTTCCATGATATCTAATGTATGAATGTAATTCACCTGACCTAGTGTTGGGGAGGCAACCAACAGTTCATTGACATACAAATGAATATAGGTATGAAATCTATGGAAGTCTTAGCTTAAAACCACAATCGATTTCCTTGTATCTTCAACTAGTATTATAGTCCCCTTTTTTCCTATAATTTACACAAACTATTAATATACCTCAAGGTTCAAGCAATCAACATCGACAATGATGTTTTGCCTAAGACAAGTGAAACCAATATTGGTATTCATGCTGGGTAGTAATAATTATATATTATAATAGATGTTATCTAACTTTCAAAAATTAATATTGTTTAAAAGAAAAATTAAATAATTGAATCCAAATATCAAGGAGAATAAATATGCTTTTATTGGGCCAAAATCATTAATATGTTAAGAAAATTTTAATCTAGCCATCAATTTAGTTGTAAAAGAAATATTTGATTCTTGATTTTTTTGAATTTAGACGGGTTACCTGAGTTCAATTCTTGCATGATTCTTCTTTCCTTAAAAAGGGAAAGGAGTGGTAGGAGCATAGGGGATCATCCTTGATCTCGGGGGAAAACATGAACTAGCTTGTGCATGGGGTTTAAGGATAACCACAAATAATCAGGCTAAGACATATGCTCTCCTTTAGAGACTTATATCTATATATGCATATAGAATGAGAACCTTTATCATTATCGGTGAATGAAACATAATTATTAAAATTATGAATACCAATAAAAGACCATCTAATAGAAAGATTGTCTTCCTCATTGTGAGAATACAAAACGAGACCCTTCGATTCAAGGGGGTTTCCTTTTTCCAAGTTATGAAGACCCTCACTCAACATGTAGACATAGTTGCAAATGAGGATTCTAAATTAAATGAATGAATCCTGAAGAAAAATGGTGGTACATAATTACAAGCCATCCCCTAAGTTGTATCTAAGGTTAATTAGGCATGAAGACAGGTTACAAATTCATCATCCAACACTTGTCAATGTACCTAATATGTCATATTATATCAAGTGAGAGATGGTATGTGGATCACATCAACTCAATGCAAGCCTTGCACACACTAGTCATTAAGCTCAACCAAGAATTTGAAGCTAGTGATGTATTAATGCAAGGAACGGATGGGATAATGGCACAAAACATAGATGACTTGTTCGATGAGAGTTCTTGGTGGTGGTCAATTTCGGTTTAGTTTTTTTCTCATGTACATTCCTAATCAAATCATGTTGGTGCTCCATGGGTGTTGTTAAAAGTGTCGGGTTCACCCTCGGGTGTTTTTTTCCTCTGTCTAGTGCTCTACTTTGGTGCTTTCATTTCTTGTTCTCAATTGGGTTTCATGTATAGTTTTGGATTTTGTGTTTTGTGGCATGGGTGTCAGGGGCCTTAGGTATTTCCTAGGCATTATGTGATTGGAGGTTTTGTTTCTCATATCCTCGATTCTATTAGACTCCAAGAAAAAAAAATCAGCCTGCCTACTTGTGACCACCTTGTTCTCCTATGTGCACAATTACATTTCTAAGATATTGTGTATTTCGCTTCTTGGGTTGGAAAACCATTTTGGCTTGTTTCACATTCTTATTGGGAAATCCAGGTTTGGTTCTCTCGAATTGTTCCTTTGGGTGTGTTTTATCCATCTTCAATCTAGGCTACAGAGTGAGTTTATGGATATGGAATACATGGAAGTCCAAGAATTGCACAGAGTGCTACATAGGCATGAATATTTCATAAACAACAGCTTAACATCTATATTCTTGAATACCACCAAGGTTCATGAGAATGAGCATCAAATTATATCTCAAAATGTAGTGATTATAGTCACTCTTTTTCAACATAAGAGGTAAATTCAGGTTCTAGAAGTGGAATGTTCCATGCTAAGGAATATGGTTTGAAATCTCAGTAAAGGATCCGACTCAACTACCTCCAATTTTAAAATCTCAGAGAATTCAGCCCCAAAATATCTAAGAAATAGTACACCAAATCANCCCACCCATATAGGGTCCCATGTGTTTACTTCCTTTGTGCATCAACAGGCTCATCATTCCCCTACATGTCCAACCTCGAAGGAGGATAGCAAGAAGTATCCCCTTTGTTCTCTTATGTGGAGCCTTAACATCAATATCCCCTTTGTTAACCTTTTTGACTAGTTGTATCTGGTATCCACCATCAACATAGGCCAAATTATTTTGAGCCTAGTTAGTAGGAGTAATAGTTGGGGATTTTTTAGAGAATTGGATTGTCTAGCAAGGGAAACCCCTAATCATATGGTCTAGAATCTAGAAATAAAAATAGGTTTTTAATAGGTTGGTATCGTTAACAATTGGTATGATAAATTTAGAGACAACAAATGTAAATGTGTTCACAAAGGTATTTGGATTGGTTGAAATATATATATAGACATGCTTCTGGCAAATGAAATACCTTAGGGGAGCCAAAATGTGCTAAAGGAAGTCCCATAATTGCATAGGGAGGCTTGGGAATTCAACCCAAATAGGTTATTAAATTTGATCAACTTCATCAACCAATAAGTTCTCATACCATTCCAATAATACCACCATTGTATTATCACACTTCCATGGCCAATGTAGGACCAACTTAGAGGCATGAGGTTTTTACTTGAAGGTAAATCAATAAAATCCTTTACTTAGGCTCTTGGTGGATGTGAAAATCATGTCTTAAGGGTCCCAAGGATTTATAATAGCTTATGGAGAACCCTACCAAAAAAATAACCTAACATTATTCAACATTTGATGCCATCACAAACAAAAAAACACAAATATCAATAGCATCTTCATTTTCAAGACATTATTAATCATTAAGAAAATGCTCATCATTAATCATTAATAAATTCTCATAAATAATCATCGAGGAGATAATGAGTCTAAAGAATCATATCCCTATCAAACATCATATAATGCTTCATAAAAACTGAACATCAACTACAAGGTCAATGATGATAATACATTAGGGGTGTTACAATCATCCCCCACTAAAAAGAGATATATCCCTAGAGTCGGGTTATCATTAAAAAATTAAGGATAAAGCTTCATCGTCTTTGATTCAAAATCCCATGTATCATATTCTTCATAGTAGTGTTTCCAATGGACCTTGACCCAATCAATAACTATGTTCCATAGTTGTTGTTTCTTAGTGTCAATGATCATCAAGGGATCGATGAGAAACTCCTTTATGTCCTTCATATACATAGAATAAAAAACCAAAACATGGTTGGGATTCAAAACATATTTCTTAAGCAATGACACATGGAAAACATCACGAATAGTCACATGTAATGGTAAGGCTAATTTGTAAGCAATGACACCCATATTTGCAATCTCATAAGGTACATAATATCTTGGCTCCAATTTATTTTGTTTACCCAAGTGTAAAGAGATCATTTTTGTCTTAACTCTAAGAAATACTTTTTCTCCAACCTTGAAGCTTTATTTTAATCTATTTTTATCCATGTAACTCGTTTGCCCATACAAGGAAATGTTTATACTTTGTTGTACATGATTTACTATCCTTTCCATCTCTTCCAAGGTGTTTCTTCCTTTAGTTAATCATGCTTATGGATTGTCCCAACTAACTGGAGAGTTACACTTCCATCCACACAAGGATTCAAATGAGCTTTTCTTGAGCAAACGATGATAACCATTATTACAATCAAATTCTACTAATGGGAGGTAGTCTTCTTAGCTCCTTAGTTGATTCATCACATACATACACAACATATCTTTTGGTATTTTTTTTACTCTTTATGTTCGACCATTGGTCTCTAGCTGGTAGGTTGTATTGAAACTTAACTTTGTGTGCAACTCGTCGAAAAAACTCTACCAAAATTTGGAAGAAAGCTTCAAGTCATAATCTAACACAATTGCTTTTGGCACATTGTGTAGTCTCACCACTTGTCACATGAAGATTCAAGTGATATCACATGCCCGATGAGGAGTCTTGACTAGCATGAAATGTTCTATCTTTGTTAGATGATCCACTACTAGAAATATAGAATCATTTCCCTTTGAATTTCTTCACAATCCAAAACCGAATTCCATTGATATGTTTTCCCACTTCTAAGATGGTATTCTTAGGGGATTTACTTTTCTAGTTGGATTTTCATGATTGACTTTTATTTGTTGGAATTCAAGGTACCTACCCACATAAGTGACGGTATTTTCCTTTAATCATGGCTAGTAATACATATACTAATTCATACTTAGATATTTCTTTTGATATCTTAGGTGTCTTGAATATGGGACATCATGGACCTCATGGAACCCCAACCTTCTTAAGTCCTTCTGATCTAGTGCATAAATCTAATTTCTCCATAAAAATATCCCATCTTTTTCCAAATGATAGTCCTCGTATTTTTTTTCTTCCTTCTCCATCCAATTCTCTTTTCTCAATAGAGTTCAACATACCTCTTGGTACCACTTATCATCTTCGGATCACATCCCTATCACTGTCTCAAATTTGATTGAGCTTGGGAGACTGTGCATATATGATTTATTTGACTTAAATCATCTACCACTAGATTGTCTTTTCCTTTTTTGTGCAATATCTCATAGTCATAATTGTTCAAAATTTCCACCCAATGCCACTATTTGGCATTCAACTACGATTGAGTCTACAAGTATCTCAAGACCTCATGATAAGTTTGTAGTTTGAACTTTTTGTCGATCAAGTAATGATGCCATGCCTTCAGGGCATGTAATATTTCCAAGAGATCCAAGTCATGATTTGGTTACTTTTACTCATAAACATTCAATTTCTCGACTCGTATCTTACTACTCTCCCCTCTTTCATAAGTACTCGCCCAATTCCTTCACCACTAGCATCAATGCACACTAGGAAGTCTTTATCAAAACTAGGAAGTATTAACATAGGTGTTGACATGATAATTTGTTTAATATCTTGAAATATTTCCTCCTATAAGAATTTCCATGGAAACTTGACCCCTTTACCTTGCAACTTGGAAATCATCTTGCAATATTTGAGAAACCTTTGACAAATCTCTAATAATTTCCAGTGGATCCCAAGAAGCATGTTACCTTAGCTACATTCTTAGGGGTTGGAAAACTAGATATAGCTTTTGTTTTCTTCGAAACCACTTTTAGTCCTTTTTTAGATATGGTGTGCCTAAGAAACCAAATATCTTTCTTGAAGAACTTACACCTACCTAGTTTAGAATGAAATTAGTGTTCTCGCAACTTTTACAACACTAGATAGAGATGTTCTTGGTGCTCCTCCTCATTATGAGAGTAAATCAATATCATGTCATCAATAAATACCAACATAAACTTGTTTGAATACTTTTATAATACATCATTCATTAATCTCATGAAAACCATGGGGGAATTCGTCAACCCAAAATTTATAACCAAGAACTTACAATGCCCATATATGGTCCTGAAGGTAGTCTTGGTATGTTAGCCTCTTCCACTCTTATATGACAATACCTAGATCTTAACACCAACTTTAATAATATGCTTTCCCCTTTGATCCAAGTAATAGGTCATATATCTGGGGAAAGGGATACTTGTTATTGATAGTTACGTTATTCAACATCTTGTAATCAATGCACATTTGAAAGGTTTGTCTGTGTTGAAAACCAGTACAAGAGTTACCTATGTTGATGTGCTTGGGATTATTAAACCTTTTTCTAATAACTCTTGTATTTTCATCTTGAGATCACCAAGCTTCCTATTCCCCAATCTATAAGTTGATTTTGATATTAGAGTGGCTCCTAGCATTAGATCTATCTTGTAATTCTCTTCTTGGTTTGAGGGTAACCCCGGTAAATCTTCTGGGAATACATCTAAGAACTCTTTTATTATTGAAAACTTATCTACTTCCATATGATATCTCTCTACTACCTTAGTCATATGAGCAAGGAATCCTTTACAACCCTTATTCACACTACACTTATCTTGCATATATGAAATTTTCCTTACTACTATGGGAACATTTTATCCTTGGATCATTATAATCACTCTTTCATCATCTACACACTCAACCTTCTTCTCATAGAATTCTACCTTCGCCTCATGAAGTTCCAACTAGTCTTGTCCAATTATTCCATCATAGATCCCCAAGGCTATCTCATGGAAACACATGTCATTAATCCATCTACCTAGATACACCACAAACCTATCACCTTTATGGTCGATCCATTTCTTATCACCATTTTCCATCTATACCTTCCATGGATCTTGGAGCTTCTCAGTGTTGATCTTACATAACCACCATTGTAGGGGATAAACAATTGTGAGTTCTTCCAATGTTGATTAAAAAGGTATAGGGTTGGCCATAAATAATACCTAGAGCATAAAGGAGGGTTGATACTCTTCCTAACGACCATCTACTGCTACATATATATTTCCTTTCACTACATCCCCCGCTATCCTTTTTTATTCCAAATGATTCACTACTCCATTAGTGTGATTTTTCTCTTAGGGAACTTTAAGGCCTTATGTCCATATCCTTAACATTCAAAACATTTCACTCCAGAGTTGGAGGGTCCTACAATCTCTTGTGCTATATCTTCTTTCCTAGACTCTGGTGGTGGTGTTAAGTGAGAATTATGGTGATCATACATTCACCTCCAAGTATTTTGATGATTAATATTCTCATTGAGTTTGCCACATAATTCCTTTCTTTTTTGTGCTTCTTCTCCACACAATTGAGTTCCTTGTATTAATTTATATAGGTTCTTTAGCATGAAGTTAGAGACTCCATCTCTGACATGATCTCCAATTCCTCCAATAAATTTGTTGACTCATGATTCCTCACTGATTCTATGTGCATACTTGACCAATTCCATGAACTTTTGCTCATACTCTATTTCAGTCCTACTACCCTACTTTAGTGAGTAATACTTACATCTCATCCACATATGTGTCTTCGAAATTATTCTTAATTTTCTCCCATTTCAAATTCTCTTCATCCACCTTCTCTTTCTTCTGTAGGTGGTCCCATGAAATGTTTGCATCATCTAATAGTTGATAATCGGTGAACTTGTTCTTCTCTAAGGGGTTGAATTCATATAGAAACTTGTTTTTTTCAATGTTAACCAACCAGCTCTACTTTATTTCCTCTTCTAACGATGTCGTTGAAGGTGGGAGGCTCCTACTTCATTAACTCATAACCCAACTCATGACACTCAAGTGACTCATCCTTATTGGGTTTCTCATTTTCCAAGGATCTCTCTCCCCTATTTTTCTACTTAGATCCTAGGGATTCAAGCATTCCCTTGATTTATGAAAGATAATGATATTGCTTGTCCACTTGTATTTTCAATGTCTAAACTTCTTGATCCACCTCTTCATGAATTACATGATCACTTAGAGGGACATGACCTTGACTAGTCCCTTTACTTTCACTATAGTTTTGTGAACTAGGGGTTTCCATAACCAAATTTCTTGTAGTAATGACGTGAGACATCTATTGTCTTTTAGTAGTAGTAATGGATCTATTCTCTAGGTGAAATTTCATGGTCAATTACAGGGCTACCACACCTAGCCTTATCTAGAAGCAAGGACACACATACATCATCAAATCACTAAATAAATACATATAGTAGTGGTCTCATAAGAACTAACTAGACCTTGGGGCTGACTCCTCAAAGTTGATCTATGTTTTCATAACTTATTTATTGTGTTTCCATGATATCTAATGTATGAATGTAATTCACCTGACCTAGTGTTGGGGAGGCAACCAACAGTTCATTGACATACAAATGAATATAGGTATGAAATCTATGGAAGTCTTAGCTTAAAACCACAATCGATTTCCTTGTATCTTCAACTAGTATTATAGTCCCCTTTTTTCCTATAATTTACACAAACTATTAATATACCTCAAGGTTCAAGCAATCAACATCGACAATGATGTTTTGCCTAAGACAAGTGAAACCAATATTGGTATTCATGCTGGGTAGTAATAATTATATATTATAATAGATGTTATCTAACTTTCAAAAATTAATATTGTTTAAAAGAAAAATTAAATAATTGAATCCAAATATCAAGGAGAATAAATATGCTTTTATTGGGCCAAAATCATTAATATGTTAAGAAAATTTTAATCTAGCCATCAATTTAGTTGTAAAAGAAATATTTGATTCTTGATTTTTTTGAATTTAGACGGGTTACCTGAGTTCAATTCTTGCATGATTCTTCTTTCCTTAAAAAGGGAAAGGAGTGGTAGGAGCATAGGGGATCATCCTTGATCTCGGGGGAAAACATGAACTAGCTTGTGCATGGGGTTTAAGGATAACCACAAATAATCAGGCTAAGACATATGCTCTCCTTTAGAGACTTATATCTATATATGCATATAGAATGAGAACCTTTATCATTATCGGTGAATGAAACATAATTATTAAAATTATGAATACCAATAAAAGACCATCTAATAGAAAGATTGTCTTCCTCATTGTGAGAATACAAAACGAGACCCTTCGATTCAAGGGGGTTTCCTTTTTCCAAGTTATGAAGACCCTCACTCAACATGTAGACATAGTTGCAAATGAGGATTCTAAATTAAATGAATGAATCCTGAAGAAAAATGGTGGTACATAATTACAAGCCATCCCCTAAGTTGTATCTAAGGTTAATTAGGCATGAAGACAGGTTACAAATTCATCATCCAACACTTGTCAATGTACCTAATATGTCATATTATATCAAGTGAGAGATGGTATGTGGATCACATCAACTCAATGCAAGCCTTGCACACACTAGTCATTAAGCTCAACCAAGAATTTGAAGCTAGTGATGTATTAATGCAAGGAACGGATGGGATAATGGCACAAAACATAGATGACTTGTTCGATGAGAGTTCTTGGTGGTGGTCAATTTCGGTTTAGTTTTTTTCTCATGTACATTCCTAATCAAATCATGTTGGTGCTCCATGGGTGTTGTTAAAAGTGTCGGGTTCACCCTCGGGTGTTTTTTTCCTCTGTCTAGTGCTCTACTTTGGTGCTTTCATTTCTTGTTCTCAATTGGGTTTCATGTATAGTTTTGGATTTTGTGTTTTGTGGCATGGGTGTCAGGGGCCTTAGGTATTTCCTAGGCATTATGTGATTGGAGGTTTTGTTTCTCATATCCTCGATTCTATTAGACTCCAAGAAAAAAAAATCAGCCTGCCTACTTGTGACCACCTTGTTCTCCTATGTGCACAATTACATTTCTAAGATATTGTGTATTTCGCTTCTTGGGTTGGAAAACCATTTTGGCTTGTTTCACATTCTTATTGGGAAATCCAGGTTTGGTTCTCTCGAATTGTTCCTTTGGGTGTGTTTTATCCATCTTCAATCTAGGCTACAGAGTGAGTTTATGGATATGGAATACATGGAAGTCCAAGAATTGCACAGAGTGCTACATAGGCATGAATATTTCATAAACAACAGCTTAACATCTATATTCTTGAATACCACCAAGGTTCATGAGAATGAGCATCAAATTATATCTCAAAATGTAGTGATTATAGTCACTCTTTTTCAACATAAGAGGTAAATTCAGGTTCTAGAAGTGGAATGTTCCATGCTAAGGAATATGGTTTGAAATCTCAGTAAAGGATCCGACTCAACTACCTCCAATTTTAAAATCTCAGAGAATTCAGCCCCAAAATATCTAAGAAATAGTACACCAAATCATTGAAGAGATGGACTTGGGCCCATAGGAATCTCATCCCACCAACATTGGCTAGGATGAAGCTCTCAATAAACATGATTTTCATTAATTTTTCATGTTATGTAGAACAATATTGATCTTAGGGGTATTTTTTAGATTTTACACTAGCATAAACTTTTTGAAATCCCCAACAAAGTATGACTTGGAACTATCTATTTCTAACATATATTGTTGGTTTCCTAAAATACAACACTATGTTTTGTGTCATCTCGCTATCCAACTCAACTGCAACTTTTTCTAATGAAAATTTTATCTATTTCTATTAAAAAAATATTTGATTCTATGATTTCCACACACACACACACACACATATATGTACCTTTGTACAAACACGTTCATGTAAATATGTGTGCGTGTCAATTTGTTTTAGTATCGGTGGCTGGGGGAATGATTGTTATCCTCCCCACAAGTGACATGTTGAGCTCTTAATGAGTATATTGTTGTAATGGTCTTGAGACCTATGTTATAAATACTTGATATTTTGACAAATCTAGTTTACCTTGGGTACCATCCTCAAAATAATGAGAAGTACATGGCAAGTTTCTTGTTAGTTGTGGAGCCTAATTATTTTCCCGATTCATAGGTTTTGTTTCAACCACGTTTGGATCCTAGTCCCTGGTGGGGTTTTTGTGTTATATTCTTTTCACAATTATCCCCACACATTGTTACATTATGTTGTGCACAATGGGGGAGTAGAGCCCCTGAGAAAAATTATTTTTCCCCTGAGAAAATTTTTGGGGTGGCTTTTTGCATCCATTTTGGGTGGTTTTCGCACACATTTTCCAACCCATGTTTTCTAATTTTGGTTAAGGAATTAATGTTGTAATTTAATCCAAGTCAATGGATTAGGGATTTTGGATGTCATGGGATCCTATATAGTATATTGTAATTTTGTAGTCAATCTAGGACATTCAGTATTAGGTCATAGATATGACAATAGAGGTTATGTTGGTACCCTTTTCCCTATAAGGAAAACCATTTTTTAAAGAGGATATTGTATTGCAGTTGTGTATGGTGAGAGATTGTAGTGTGTTTGAGAGAGGAGACTATGAGATAGTGAAGAGGAGGTTGTAGTGGATGTCTTGCAGGTATTATCCCTTCATTTTATTAGATTGAATAAATGAAGGATTGGTTGGTTCTCCATAGGCGTAGCCCATATCAAGTGAACCATGTATATCAGTGTCTCTCTTTTGTGTTCTTTTGTGTTTTATTTATGCATTNTTTTTTTCTTCCTTCTCCATCCAATTCTCTTTTCTCAATAGAGTTCAACATACCTCTTGGTACCACTTATCATCTTCGGATCACATCCCTATCACTGTCTCAAATTTGATTGAGCTTGGGAGACTGTGCATATATGATTTATTTGACTTAAATCATCTACCACTAGATTGTCTTTTCCTTTTTTGTGCAATATCTCATAGTCATAATTGTTCAAAATTTCCACCCAATGCCACTATTTGGCATTCAACTACGATTGAGTCTACAAGTATCTCAAGACCTCATGATAAGTTTGTAGTTTGAACTTTTTGTCGATCAAGTAATGATGCCATGCCTTCAGGGCATGTAATATTTCCAAGAGATCCAAGTCATGATTTGGTTACTTTTACTCATAAACATTCAATTTCTCGACTCGTATCTTACTACTCTCCCCTCTTTCATAAGTACTCGCCCAATTCCTTCACCACTAGCATCAATGCACACTAGGAAGTCTTTATCAAAACTAGGAAGTATTAACATAGGTGTTGACATGATAATTTGTTTAATATCTTGAAATATTTCCTCCTATAAGAATTTCCATGGAAACTTGACCCCTTTACCTTGCAACTTGGAAATCATCTTGCAATATTTGAGAAACCTTTGACAAATCTCTAATAATTTCCAGTGGATCCCAAGAAGCATGTTACCTTAGCTACATTCTTAGGGGTTGGAAAACTAGATATAGCTTTTGTTTTCTTCGAAACCACTTTTAGTCCTTTTTTAGATATGGTGTGCCTAAGAAACCAAATATCTTTCTTGAAGAACTTACACCTACCTAGTTTAGAATGAAATTAGTGTTCTCGCAACTTTTACAACACTAGATAGAGATGTTCTTGGTGCTCCTCCTCATTATGAGAGTAAATCAATATCATGTCATCAATAAATACCAACATAAACTTGTTTGAATACTTTTATAATACATCATTCATTAATCTCATGAAAACCATGGGGGAATTCGTCAACCCAAAATTTATAACCAAGAACTTACAATGCCCATATATGGTCCTGAAGGTAGTCTTGGTATGTTAGCCTCTTCCACTCTTATATGACAATACCTAGATCTTAACACCAACTTTAATAATATGCTTTCCCCTTTGATCCAAGTAATAGGTCATATATCTGGGGAAAGGGATACTTGTTATTGATAGTTACGTTATTCAACATCTTGTAATCAATGCACATTTGAAAGGTTTGTCTGTGTTGAAAACCAGTACAAGAGTTACCTATGTTGATGTGCTTGGGATTATTAAACCTTTTTCTAATAACTCTTGTATTTTCATCTTGAGATCACCAAGCTTCCTATTCCCCAATCTATAAGTTGATTTTGATATTAGAGTGGCTCCTAGCATTAGATCTATCTTGTAATTCTCTTCTTGGTTTGAGGGTAACCCCGGTAAATCTTCTGGGAATACATCTAAGAACTCTTTTATTATTGAAAACTTATCTACTTCCATATGATATCTCTCTACTACCTTAGTCATATGAGCAAGGAATCCTTTACAACCCTTATTCACACTACACTTATCTTGCATATATGAAATTTTCCTTACTACTATGGGAACATTTTATCCTTGGATCATTATAATCACTCTTTCATCATCTACACACTCAACCTTCTTCTCATAGAATTCTACCTTCGCCTCATGAAGTTCCAACTAGTCTTGTCCAATTATTCCATCATAGATCCCCAAGGCTATCTCATGGAAACACATGTCATTAATCCATCTACCTAGATACACCACAAACCTATCACCTTTATGGTCGATCCATTTCTTATCACCATTTTCCATCTATACCTTCCATGGATCTTGGAGCTTCTCAGTGTTGATCTTACATAACCACCATTGTAGGGGATAAACAATTGTGAGTTCTTCCAATGTTGATTAAAAAGGTATAGGGTTGGCCATAAATAATACCTAGAGCATAAAGGAGGGTTGATACTCTTCCTAACGACCATCTACTGCTACATATATATTTCCTTTCACTACATCCCCCGCTATCCTTTTTTATTCCAAATGATTCACTACTCCATTAGTGTGATTTTTCTCTTAGGGAACTTTAAGGCCTTATGTCCATATCCTTAACATTCAAAACATTTCACTCCAGAGTTGGAGGGTCCTACAATCTCTTGTGCTATATCTTCTTTCCTAGACTCTGGTGGTGGTGTTAAGTGAGAATTATGGTGATCATACATTCACCTCCAAGTATTTTGATGATTAATATTCTCATTGAGTTTGCCACATAATTCCTTTCTTTTTTGTGCTTCTTCTCCACACAATTGAGTTCCTTGTATTAATTTATATAGGTTCTTTAGCATGAAGTTAGAGACTCCATCTCTGACATGATCTCCAATTCCTCCAATAAATTTGTTGACTCATGATTCCTCACTGATTCTATGTGCATACTTGACCAATTCCATGAACTTTTGCTCATACTCTATTTCAGTCCTACTACCCTACTTTAGTGAGTAATACTTACATCTCATCCACATATGTGTCTTCGAAATTATTCTTAATTTTCTCCCATTTCAAATTCTCTTCATCCACCTTCTCTTTCTTCTGTAGGTGGTCCCATGAAATGTTTGCATCATCTAATAGTTGATAATCGGTGAACTTGTTCTTCTCTAAGGGGTTGAATTCATATAGAAACTTGTTTTTTTCAATGTTAACCAACCAGCTCTACTTTATTTCCTCTTCTAACGATGTCGTTGAAGGTGGGAGGCTCCTACTTCATTAACTCATAACCCAACTCATGACACTCAAGTGACTCATCCTTATTGGGTTTCTCATTTTCCAAGGATCTCTCTCCCCTATTTTTCTACTTAGATCCTAGGGATTCAAGCATTCCCTTGATTTATGAAAGATAATGATATTGCTTGTCCACTTGTATTTTCAATGTCTAAACTTCTTGATCCACCTCTTCATGAATTACATGATCACTTAGAGGGACATGACCTTGACTAGTCCCTTTACTTTCACTATAGTTTTGTGAACTAGGGGTTTCCATAACCAAATTTCTTGTAGTAATGACGTGAGACATCTATTGTCTTTTAGTAGTAGTAATGGATCTATTCTCTAGGTGAAATTTCATGGTCAATTACAGGGCTACCACACCTAGCCTTATCTAGAAGCAAGGACACACATACATCATCAAATCACTAAATAAATACATATAGTAGTGGTCTCATAAGAACTAACTAGACCTTGGGGCTGACTCCTCAAAGTTGATCTATGTTTTCATAACTTATTTATTGTGTTTCCATGATATCTAATGTATGAATGTAATTCACCTGACCTAGTGTTGGGGAGGCAACCAACAGTTCATTGACATACAAATGAATATAGGTATGAAATCTATGGAAGTCTTAGCTTAAAACCACAATCGATTTCCTTGTATCTTCAACTAGTATTATAGTCCCCTTTTTTCCTATAATTTACACAAACTATTAATATACCTCAAGGTTCAAGCAATCAACATCGACAATGATGTTTTGCCTAAGACAAGTGAAACCAATATTGGTATTCATGCTGGGTAGTAATAATTATATATTATAATAGATGTTATCTAACTTTCAAAAATTAATATTGTTTAAAAGAAAAATTAAATAATTGAATCCAAATATCAAGGAGAATAAATATGCTTTTATTGGGCCAAAATCATTAATATGTTAAGAAAATTTTAATCTAGCCATCAATTTAGTTGTAAAAGAAATATTTGATTCTTGATTTTTTTGAATTTAGACGGGTTACCTGAGTTCAATTCTTGCATGATTCTTCTTTCCTTAAAAAGGGAAAGGAGTGGTAGGAGCATAGGGGATCATCCTTGATCTCGGGGGAAAACATGAACTAGCTTGTGCATGGGGTTTAAGGATAACCACAAATAATCAGGCTAAGACATATGCTCTCCTTTAGAGACTTATATCTATATATGCATATAGAATGAGAACCTTTATCATTATCGGTGAATGAAACATAATTATTAAAATTATGAATACCAATAAAAGACCATCTAATAGAAAGATTGTCTTCCTCATTGTGAGAATACAAAACGAGACCCTTCGATTCAAGGGGGTTTCCTTTTTCCAAGTTATGAAGACCCTCACTCAACATGTAGACATAGTTGCAAATGAGGATTCTAAATTAAATGAATGAATCCTGAAGAAAAATGGTGGTACATAATTACAAGCCATCCCCTAAGTTGTATCTAAGGTTAATTAGGCATGAAGACAGGTTACAAATTCATCATCCAACACTTGTCAATGTACCTAATATGTCATATTATATCAAGTGAGAGATGGTATGTGGATCACATCAACTCAATGCAAGCCTTGCACACACTAGTCATTAAGCTCAACCAAGAATTTGAAGCTAGTGATGTATTAATGCAAGGAACGGATGGGATAATGGCACAAAACATAGATGACTTGTTCGATGAGAGTTCTTGGTGGTGGTCAATTTCGGTTTAGTTTTTTTCTCATGTACATTCCTAATCAAATCATGTTGGTGCTCCATGGGTGTTGTTAAAAGTGTCGGGTTCACCCTCGGGTGTTTTTTTCCTCTGTCTAGTGCTCTACTTTGGTGCTTTCATTTCTTGTTCTCAATTGGGTTTCATGTATAGTTTTGGATTTTGTGTTTTGTGGCATGGGTGTCAGGGGCCTTAGGTATTTCCTAGGCATTATGTGATTGGAGGTTTTGTTTCTCATATCCTCGATTCTATTAGACTCCAAGAAAAAAAAATCAGCCTGCCTACTTGTGACCACCTTGTTCTCCTATGTGCACAATTACATTTCTAAGATATTGTGTATTTCGCTTCTTGGGTTGGAAAACCATTTTGGCTTGTTTCACATTCTTATTGGGAAATCCAGGTTTGGTTCTCTCGAATTGTTCCTTTGGGTGTGTTTTATCCATCTTCAATCTAGGCTACAGAGTGAGTTTATGGATATGGAATACATGGAAGTCCAAGAATTGCACAGAGTGCTACATAGGCATGAATATTTCATAAACAACAGCTTAACATCTATATTCTTGAATACCACCAAGGTTCATGAGAATGAGCATCAAATTATATCTCAAAATGTAGTGATTATAGTCACTCTTTTTCAACATAAGAGGTAAATTCAGGTTCTAGAAGTGGAATGTTCCATGCTAAGGAATATGGTTTGAAATCTCAGTAAAGGATCCGACTCAACTACCTCCAATTTTAAAATCTCAGAGAATTCAGCCCCAAAATATCTAAGAAATAGTACACCAAATCAATGAAGAGATGGACTTGGGCCCATAGGAATCTCATCCCACCAACATTGGCTAGGATGAAGCTCTCAATAAACATGATTTTAATTAATTTTTCATGTTATGTAGAACAATATTGATCTTAGGGGTATTTTTTAGATTTTACTCTAGCATAAACTTTTTGAAATCCCCAAGAAAGTATGACTTGGAACTATCTATTTCTAACATATATTGTTGGTTTCCTAAAATACAACACTATGTTTTGTGGCATCTCACTATCCAACTCAACTACAACTTTTTCTAATGAAAATTTTATCTATTTCTATTAAAAAAATATTTGATTCTATGATTTCCACACACACACACACACACACATGTACCTTTGTACAAACACATTCATGTAAATATGTGTGTGTATCAATTTGTTTTAGCATCGGTGGCTGGGGGAATGATTGTTATCCTCCCCACAAGTGACATGTTGAGCTCTTAATGAGTATATTGTTGAAATGGTCTTGAGACCTATGTTATAAATACTTGAGATTTTGACAAATCTAGTTTACCTTGGGTACCATCCTCAAAAAATGAGAAGTACATGGCAAGTTTCTTGTTAGTTGTGGAGCCTAATTATTTTCCCGATTCATAGGTTTTGTTTCAGCCACGTTTGGATCCTAGTCCCTGGTGGGGTTTTTTTGTTATATTCTTTGCACAATTATCCCCACACATTGTTACATTATGTTGGGCACAATGGGGGAGTAGAGCCCCTGAGCAAAATTATTTTTCCCCTGAGAAAATTTTTGGGGTGGCTTTTTGCATCCATTTTGGGTGGTTTTCGCACACATTTTCCAGCCCATGGTTTTCTAATTTCGGTTAAGGAATTAATGTTGTAATTTAATCCAAGTCAATGGATTAGGGATTTTGGATGTCATGGGATCCTATATAGTATATTGTAATTTTGTAGTCAATCTAGGGCATTCAGTATTAGGTCATAGATATGACAGTAGAGGTTATGTTGGTACCCTTTTTCCCTATAAGGAAAACCATTTTTTTAAGAGGATATTGTATTGCAGTTGTGTATGGTGAGAGATTGTAGTGTGTTTGAGAGAGGAGACTATGAGATAGTGAAGAGGAGGTTGTAGTGGATGTGTTGCAGGTATTATCCCTTCATTTTGTTGGATTGAATAAATGAAGGATTGGTTGGTTCTCCATAGGCGTAGCCCATATCAAGTGAACCATGTATATCAATGTCTCTCTTTTGTGTTCTTTTGTGTTTTATTTATGCATTCATTTTGATTTTTTTTATTATTATTACTCCAAAATTATATTC
>JZKD02S0092477.1:0-13681 GCA_000966675.3 Picea glauca | reverse complement strand
AGCCCTTTCCGCCCCCAAATAAACTTTTAATTAAACTTAAATATGTTTTTTACCATATCATTGTTAAGAACCAACTATGGAGCGGGTGGTTAGCCCGGTCCTGCCAGTCCGTAGCCCGGTGGAGGTCGGGGGTTCGACTCTGGTGGAGACCCCAAAATTTTGCAAATCAACGAGCCAACCAATGGGTGCCACGTGGCAGCTCGTGACTGGGCCATGTGGCACCTCCACAACCAATCAAACACTACCACTTTTCAAACACTGGTTCGTCCACTTGTCTGCCACATATCTATCCTATCAGCATGCCACTGTACCTGCCACATCAGCTTGCTGACGTCATTCCGTGCCACGTGTCACCCTTACAGTGGTGACATGTGTCACCCTCAGACTGGTCCAAATCACCTTCTGTACGCCCTGTCATCTACCACGTGTCATCTCCATATGTTTCCACATCATCTGTACGGCGAACCTGCCACGTGGACTGTACGAACTGTACAGTCACCCCCTTTTTTTACTTGTTTGTGTTTCCGATCAGAATGCGATATCTTTCACATACGAAGTCCGTTTGACGAAGTAAATATATGGCTGGAATCAGGAAGATGAGACAGATGCAATGGAATTGGTTTTGTCTGATTCTGAGCACTTTCATTTTTTAGCCTTTTTTAGCCCTGTTAGACTCCTAGATCTGATTCTGGATCAAAAATTCTATGTCATCCAAAGTCAAAATTATAATTTTGTTTTGATGTATAACAAAGTTATTAAATTTTTTATGGTGGACAGACATTTCCCCATAATAGTTCTAATCAAGTTTGAAATTTGGTGTCATTGCTCCATGTTAATGTAAAATTTTAAGGTGGCTAAATGTTGTAGAGACCCTTCCCTTGACATTCACACAAATTTATAGCTTTTCATTTTTCATCACAATATGATGTATAAGTTTTCTTTTTAATAAACAAATGGATGACATGAAGAATTTCGTTAGGTATAAGTTGAACACATTATCAAGATCGTTGACTAGATCTTTCAACTCTTGATAAATGACCATGGAAGCATAAGGGAAGATTGCAACTCCTCCAACAACTCATGTTTGGAGATATGAAATTTCACATGTTTATGTATTTGAAACCTTTTGAGGTAGTGCATGTTGAGTGCTTCATCAAATATATCTCACTAGTTATCGTGGAGAGCTAATAGTATGTTGAGTAGTATGTTGCATCTATAAGGCTCTTCGACACTTGAATTTGGCAGATCATAGATATACAATGAATCCAAGTATAAAATAATTGTCAACCCATAAATGGCCCTTACTATTCACAAGAACTTTGAAATTACTTATTATGATTAAATACGAGGAAATCCTCTTCACAAGTTGATCCAGAATTGGATCTCGGGACCAAAATGGGTCCAAAAAGGCCTAAAAATCAAAGTGCTCAGAATAACTTGAAAACATACATGTGCATAGGCCTCGTCAATATGAACCCAATGCAACTTGAAAGAGCTCAAATTGACTTATTATTCTCAATATATTATGGTCTGTTCATTTGACCAAACAAGCAAAACAAAATGATGACTGTATAGTCCGTACAATGCCATGTGGCAGTTGATTGTACAGGTCATACGGTCATACAACTGATGTGGCAGGGTGCATTGGCGCTAATTGGACAGGGACAAGTGGACCAATAAGGGAGTGACACATGTCACCACTACAAGGGTGATACGTGGCACGTCCATATGGATGACGTGACACATTTGTACGACACGTGGAAAACGTGGTAGGTACAGTAGCATGTGACGTGGCAGACACATGGCTAGTAGATGTGGACGAATCGAGCATTGAAACAAGGCAGTTCCGATGGTGTATGGTATGGTGCCACATGGCCCAAAACTGGGCTACCACATGGCACCCATTCATTGGTTGTTGGGTTTGGTAAAATTTTGTTTGGAGTCTACAGGGCTCGAGCCTGTGACCTCTAGTTCGGGCGAAAAGGCTTGGCAGGGCCGGGATATCAAGCCCACCCTTGGTGTCTCTTGTTAAACTATGGCGGAAAACTTGAATTTAAGTTGGATACAGTGCTACGTTTGGTGGAGTAAGGGTTGGGCATTAGCCCCAGCCTCAATATATACCATGCGACCACAGATATGTGACCAGACCCTCTAGTATACAGTTAGTGCGAACTATGGTATAGCTCGAGCCCCGATCACGTTGGAAACTCTGTATATGACCCAGACTCCAGATGATAGTTGACATGGATGTTGGTAATGGATATCCCCCAGTTATCACTCCATTCACCATGTGACTGACATTGTATATGGTTTGTTAGTGCGGAGGTTAAGGGTTAGCCCCGATCGGTCGGGCTAGCCCGCCGACCAGGGGGCTTAACCGTGGGGTTTTTTGTCAGGAGCTCTACCTGCAGTTCGGGCGCATGGATAAGGTTGTGGCCACATGGACCAAGGGGGCTTGACTAGGGGCCAAGGCTTATCACTATTGTGCGTGGAGGCTAGCCTGAGGCCACGTGGGCCACTGCATATAACCAGGAGTCAGGAGATCTAGGCGTGCCAGTGCATAACTGCTAGCGCTTGGCCACATGGAGCATGCCAATATGACCAGGAGCCATCAAATAGGGGGATGTGCCCTATTTATTTGCATAAAGTGGGTTTTAATACTATATTATAATATTTTTTGGATTTATTCAACAATTTTTGGAGATTTTGGTCATTTTGGGGGGATATTGGGCCCTTTTTGAGGCCAGATCTTGGGGAGAAGTTGGGAGGTTGTTACCAACTTCAGATATATATAAAACAGGGGCTCTTGAAGCCAATGAGAGACGTTCAGAACAAGTTTATACTGAAGAATTATTGAGCCAAAGCCATTTTTATGCAGGGAAGCCATTGAAGAGAGCACATTTGCAGGCCATTTCTGGGAGCTCTAGTCATCCGATTTCAATGCCGTCAGTTTTGTTGGGTTGTAGAGATATGGTTGAACAATAGTAGATCAATTTTTAACCTTTTTGGCACTACTGTGATGTAATTTTAAATCTTTGAACAGAAATAAGAAATCCTCACCCACTTAGACAAAGGCCCATAGACGTAGGCGAGATTGTCGAACTCTATTATCATCTTGTTGTTATGGTTTGATGTTATTCATTATGTTAAGATCTATATATTTCTTAATGGCTGCTATATTTCATCTTTAATTATTCCTTCTTTCGTCATTTTTCCTAAATGTTTAATTAACACATGCTTAATAACTCAACCATTGTCGTTTAAAAGATATTTTTGGATCAAGTGGTATTAGAGCGAGGTTGATGTTTGGCTTTGAGTTTGCATGTTAACCAGTGAAATATTGAATCATGGTGAAGACAATATTGTTGAAGAGAATCCATTGATTGGATTGAGAAAGAGAAATTCTCAAAGCGAGAAGATGGCATCGTAAGAGGGACTTTCTCATAATGAGAAAGAGTTTCGGAAATCTTTCTTTGCCATGTCGGAGATGATAAAGGTTCTATATGAGGATTACTTGGAACAAAAGAGACCGGTTCTAGGTAAATATGAAAAGGTAAAAAATGAAGAAAGAGAGGATCCTCCTCAAATTCCTCCTTCACCTCCTTCTTCTCCATCACACTCTTCTTCTTCAAGTTCAAGTTCTAAAAACACTGAAACAAAACATGTTAATAAACATAAACAAGACATGCCTTTACTAAAAATTGATGTGAAATTTGAATACCTATGTATGATGGTGAATTCAATGCAGAGAGACTTGATAATTGGGTCAGACGGATGGAGGTTTATTGTAGTGTGCAACAAATCAAGGATGAGGAAACTCAGATAAAATTGGCATCATTTCGTCTTGCAGGAACAACACTCATCTGGTGGCAAAGCAAGTTGCAAAATGGCATGCAACAAGTGGGTAATGTATTTCCATCATGGAAAGCTTTTATTTATGCACTTAGAAAGAAATTCTATCCTTTGGGTTATAAAGAGAAAGCTTTAATTGAATGAAAATATCTTAAACTAAGAAAAGGACAAACGGTGCAAGAATACACTGATGGATTTCGTAAAATGGTTTTGATGTTAGACATTCCTTTACATGTACCCAAGAAACTCTTATGAAGTATATAGGAGGTTTACCTACACATATTAGAAACATTGTATTTATGTTTGGACCTACTAATATTGATGAGGTTTATGTTCAAGCTATATACATTGAAGTAGAGAAAACATGGGTTGGTGTATCAGGGGAATCGTCTTCAAGGAAAGAGGACAAAAGGAAGTGGAATGGAAAGAAGGAAAATGCAGTGGAAAGAAAGGAAGAGAATCCCTCTTGCAAGCATTGCAAGAAAGAGGGGCATGATGAGGACCGTTGTTGGAAATTGCATCCCGAGAAGAGACCGAAGTGGTTCAAGGAAAGGAAAGGGAGAAAAACAGTTGTAACAACAACAAGACCAACATACTTGGGATTGAATTCAGGTGATGAATCTAAAGTCTCATTGGTTGGTATGACAGGTAAAATTGGTGAAGGATTTGATTCTATAAGTAAATTGTTTCACATAAGGGTCATAATGAGGCACACTAAGGTTGACACATTGATAGATAGTGGAYCTCAATATAACTTAATTTCAGAGGAATTGGTTAAACAATTGGGATTAAACACTCARATGCATCATAAGCCTTACACACTTAAATGGATAAGCAACAATCATCAATTGCACATAACAAAGTAGTGCACATTAAAATTTTCAATTTCATCTAAYTTTGTGGACGAAGTCACATGTGATGTGGTGYCACTCAAYGAATGTGGAATGGTCTTAGGYAGTCCTTACTTGYATGATCGTAAAGAAATCTTCTAGAGGGAAAAKAATCAATATCACTTAATCAAAGCAGGTCAAGAATATGTGGTTCATGCTCATCATTTAAAAGAAAATAACTCTCTTAAAACAATGGAASGATTAAGAAAGGCGKCTCATGCAAGCAACACACCTATAATTGTTTCAAATCAAGTAATCAATCTTAAGCAAGAACATGAGATGATTGTAGAATSGAAAATCAATCACACTTTGCTTCAAGATAAGTTAATGTCRTGMAAGTATTATAAACATATCARMTCATTTGCAGTCAYATTTWTGATGTTATCATYRGTAATGTTGTCAACATGGATGATAGTGGYTTCARTAAGATGTGACARGGTACAAATGGCTAACAATATGMTGTCARTTGTCATGATTGTTTTACAGTTGATCTTGATGAGACAGGTGCATAGGGWAGATTTCAAAGAYAGAGAACAAGTCRRGTGGCATATCCTACACTTGATGATTGGTCAATAACCTTTTGGAGGACCAAAARGTGTTTAGTAGGGAGGTGTGATCCAAAATYGRATCTCGGGAYAAAAATGGGTCYAGAAAGGCCTAAAAATCAAAGTGCTCAGAAWGGCTTCAAAACYGAYGTGTACGTAGACYTCGTTGATACGAACCCAACRCAACTTGAACRGGATCAAACGRACRTCATATKCTCAATATATYGCGGTATGTTMATTTGGMCAAACAGGYAAAAAAAATGATGATTGTACARTCYGTACAATGCCACGTGGCAGTTSACTGTATAGGTAGTATGACYGTACAACTAATGTGGCAGTGTGCATTGGCACTAACTATATAGGGACAGGTGGACCAATCAKGGARTGACACATGTCACCACTGTAAGGGTGACAYGTGGCAYGTYCGTACAACTKRCGTGGAACRTTCGTACGACACGTGGTAGGTACAGTGGCATGTGACRTGGMAGACATGTYGCTGGAAKATGTGGAAGAATCGAGTGCTTACACATGGAAGTTATGAAGGYATATGRTACAGTGCCACGTGGCCCARACATGGGCTGCCACGTCGCACCCATTCATTGGTTGTTGGGTTTGGTAAAAKTTTGTTTGGATTCTATAGGACTTGACCCCATGACCTCTGGTCCGGGCGAAAAGGCTTGGCAGGGMCAGGCTACCCATYCCGCTCTTGGTGTCTCTTGTTAAACTATGGTGGAAAACWTSAATTTAAGTTGGAGAYAGTGCTAAGTTTGGAGGAGTAAGGGTTGGGGMCTAGCYCCAACCCAGMTATATACCATGCGACCAYRGTTATGTGACTAGACCCTTCKGTATACKGTAGGGATGATTTTAAGGATGGAAATATATTTTWAAATGTAGAAATCTTGGYGAATCTTACTAATCCTTCATATGCCAACTATAAAATGTTTGGYGATATTTTTGTAAAAATATTCAAACTTATAAGGATTTTATATACTTGGTATAATTTTTTGGTGATTTTTAAGGTAAAATAATTTTATCCTATATAATTTGGGYGAATCATTTTTAGAATAGCGAATCRTTTTTTKGTAAAAACCATGGAAAATTAGCCCATGAGAGAAATTTAKCCCCTAAAATCATMYGTGGTATACAGTTAGCRTGGACTATGGTATAGCTCTARCCCCRATCACATTGGCAACTCTGCATATGACCCGGACTCCAGACGACAGTTGGTGYGGATGTTGATAAGGGATAGCCCCTGGTTATCGCTCAATTTACCATGTGATCGACATTGTATATGGTTTGTTAGCGCGTAGGTTAAGGGTTAGCCCCGGTCGRTYRGGCTAGCTCGCCGACYAGGGGGCTTAACCGTGGGATTTTTCGTCAGGGRCTCTACCTGCAGTTCGAGYGCATGTATAAGGTTGTGGCCACATGGCCCAAGGGCRCTTGACYAGGGGCCAAGGCTTATCACTATTRTGCRTGGAGGCTAGCYCGAGGCCAYGTGGGCCAYTRCATATAACCAAGAGAYAGAAKATCCARGGGGGGSAAYGCATAACTGCTAGYGCYTRTCTGCATGGAGTGCTCCAWTATGACCAGGAGCCARCGAATAGAGGGTTGTGCCCTATTTATTTKCAGAAAGTGGKTTTTAATACTATATTATAAKATTTTTTTTATTTATTCRGCRGTTTTTGGAGATTTTGGTCATTTTKGGGGGATATTGGGCCCTATTATCGCRCAGTTTGTACTTGGATGTAAAGGAAAGGATAYTATCCTATCACTATCACCTCAATAGGATGTCTCTTTCTATTTAGGGTGGTAGGCCCAGGGGAGACGTCCTCRATGACCTGAGGTTTTGAGAAGGCAAAGGRTAAAGGCTAAGTAAAAWTTTCCCTCTCACAAGTCACCAYCGATCAWAAATTCCRGCTAAATATCCAATAAAGAGATATTAACACCARAAGTGTWCCTGCTAGGAACAAAGCAACATAAAACTATATGTGCAAGAGCACTTGTTGGTCAATACTTCATATAATCAAAGACTTTCTTAAATGAAAAAATTGACTAATATATTGATGAAGTAAACAAAGATGTATAGTAGCAATAATCACAAGGCAATACTTCACAATTAATGCTTTATAGAAGCTTCAAAATGAACAAGAATGATTAATCATCAATATCATAACACCAACATTCATCAGAAGCAATTAAGGTTATGCATTAGTCAATCTTTTCAATTGCTTAAAGAAGCTTTTAAATGCTTCAAAGTGTGACTATAAATCAAATGAATAATAACAACAATGATGTTAGTAGTTCAATCTAATCTAGGGTTAGAAGGTATTAGTATTTTTTCAAAGATTTTGAAGGTTGTGATTAAAGCACTCAAGCAAGAAGTCTAAGACCAGTGCATTCATAGGGAGAATGGAGTCAAAAGTAGCGAGAAGAATTGAAGGAACAAATGATAATAGTAGGGCCAAAGACAAGAGGAGTTTGATGGATGAAGTGTTGGTAGGAAAAGGCTTCATCCACCAAACCCTAGGGGAAAATGACTTACTAAGGTGTAGGTAACCCTAGGCCTTAGCACGTTTTCCTCCTTCTTTAGCTCAATGAAAAAGTAAAAACGGCTAGGATGAAGAACAAATGGTAGGGTGTTGCAATGGCAAGGCCCTAGCAATGTATTCAACAGATAAAATGGCTCCTTGGCATAATCTAGTAGGTAGATAGCAATTAAAACAAGGACACCAACATGTGCTTATTTCCTAGGGTTTATTCTAGCAATTGTAATAACAAAATGCAAGTAAAACACTATAACCATTCAAGTAAGGGAAGGATTTCAGAAATTCACTTACATTCACCAAGTATTTATCAAGCAAAACCCTAGTTGTAAACCATCCACCAAGAAAAATGCCAAAGATCACCAAAAAGAAGCTTCCTTCAACAAGTGCGCCACAATTTCAGCCAAAACCTTAATGAGGGCCACAAATTTTAGACCTCACCAAGTGGTGAGTGAAAGATGATGAGAAAAAGAGAGTTTTAGCTCTCTATTTATACAATAGAAATGAGCTTAAATTTACTTTTAGGTCACAAAAGGCCGACATGGCCAAATGTATCAAAATATTGTTTTACATTAAATGTCATAATTAAAACCCTAATAAAGCAATAAAGGTGATGTCATTCCCTTTTAGGGTGATGTTAGGCCCCTTTAGGGAAATGTTGGCCTCCTAGAGCAAAACATTTGGCCTCCTTGGGCCTCTGGAACGTGCCACTTTGCACATAACTGCCTCCCAAAACTTCCATAAGTGATATATGACTTCATAGGTGTCCTGGGTGACATCATGGGCCTTCCAAGGCCTACGTCCTGGTGGAAAAGGAACAACCCCCCTAGGTATGGGCCTGCCAAGATGCCTCTGGTGGAACGTCCTCCTCTTCTCCGGTGCAAAACCTCTGATCTATCTATGGCTCCTACTGGGGTCTCAACATCCATATGGTGGGCTTTCATCCCCATGGAGGTATGAACTAATCATCTCCCCATGTGTACCTGTCCATCAAATATGGCCATGCACATCAACATATACGCCCTCCATGGGCTCATAAGTCACAGGGATCATAGCAATGTCAAAATATAATCATCAATTTTATTAAACATGTGCATAAAACCCATTTTTCCCGGACAAGTGCTCAAAGACCTTATACTAATATACAAGCCAAGTTTGGAGGAAATGCTATGATTTCCTATTGGGCTAATGCTCACTGGATGTGGGGTGTTTCCGGGAGAGATAAACTCCAAGCCATGTGAGTGGATGAAGTGGATAAGGGATGTCTAGGAAAGGGGTGAAGTGATAATAGGGAAATGTATGGATTACCTGTGGGTGCCTCTGTAGAGGGTGAGTTGCACCTGTCATGGATGCAAATGTTTCCAAGCCCATTCATGCCTTTTATATTTATTTTATTTCTTTTCTTCAAGAAGCTAGCTAGGGGAAACTGCCTTGGCGTGGTGAATAGTGGTGGCAATGTTACCCATAATAATTTCACCAAAATGAGAAGGTTGTCTCATGATAAGACCCCCTTTCTCTTGGCTATGCCACCAAGAGCCACTACCCTGGTGTGGTGACCAGTGGTGGAAATGTTACCCACAAGCATTTCATCGAAATGAGAAGGTTGGATGATGATGAGACCCCCTTTCTCTTGTATATTCCACCAAGATCCACTACCCTGGTGTGGTGACCATCTATTGGTAGTGTCATACCGCTACATGCCCATGGACCTAATAGGTTGGCTCGTGATGAGACCCCCAATCCTCTAACTAGGTCTAGTTTTATCATTTTTTATGGGTCCCTCTGTTTCTTGCTAAGAAGCTTTTTACTGCTTTCTCAGGGATCCCTTGGCGAAGCATCTCAAGGTTTCATTCTTTGGCTTCTATATTTTTCCAGCTACTTTTACCCTCTAGGCCTTTAGCCCCTTCTTCCCACAAGGTAAGGTACAAACCTTAAATATTTGGCCAACCCAATGCCCAAACCAATGTAATGGGATGGATGAGCGGGAGAAAGATGGAAAGTGGTAAGTATGGCGGGAGCGGACGATGGCTTCTCATAAATCCCCCCAGTGGAAACTCAAAACCTATGGGCACAAGATTACTAGGGAATCCTATTATTCCCCCAGATATGGTCAAGTGGATAGGTATAATATCCAAGCACCCTTTAGAAACAAAAATAATTAAATGCACATATTCAAAGGTTTTGAGGATCAGAGTGACACATACCATGATACCCAGACTCATTACCTCATGGAACAAGATCCATTTCTACTACAGGAGCAGGCTGAGGTGATGGATTTTTTTGCTATTGACAAAGAGGAGGCATTGAAGGATGAAAATATGGGCCCTCCAGGGCCATGCTCAAGTTGATCTGGCTCTCTGTACTCCATGTCTAGGACCTATGGGCCTCGAGACATAATCTCCTTAGTTATCCCTAAACTGGGGATTAACATTCGGCTCCAACTCGAGGACATGTGATCATTGTAGAGCGCATGAGAACCTCAACATATCTTGGCATAACCTGTAACCTTCTTGATCTCAACATAAATTTGTTAGCAGTCATTTGGGGTGGTGATATCACCCCGAGCTCATATATATATAAATGAAAGAAAGCATATATACAAATGTGAAAGCAAATTATTCTACCATGAAATGCAAATGGTATATACAATGAATGTAAATGCCTACTTACATGTACTTACCTGTCGGTTGAATGCTAGTTGTAGTTAAATGACCAGTGAAACCATCGTAGCAATGTCTTAGAATACCTGCCTCTGTGCTTCATCATAAACTAAAAAAGTGATAAGTTAAGCACAAAAATAACATGGGTTAGAGAATGTATTGTATCGTCGGAAACCATAAAGTCTAACTCATGGAGGCAGGAGGGAGGGATAAAATCATGCCAAGTCACTCTCTGAGGAAAGTGCTCAATTCACTTCAGGAAGGGATCGTGAAAAGTCAAAGGTTTAGAAAACTGACTCATAAGGTCTGAAAGCTGGCTACCTAGGACGTCCTCACAATCTGAAACCCTAGAAGGGAATGACAAGGATCTAGAAGATGACTGAAAAACTCTCAAGGGAAGATTTAAAGGCTGAGATGACATAATTTTTCTTGAGGTATTCAACCTACCCTTGAACTCTAGGGCTTGACTCAGAGGAAAATCAATAGAAAAGACAAAATTCCCAACTACACCTTTAATGATAGAGAAAAGTAAAGTAATCGGAGGTGGCTGGAGAAATTTGTCACAAGGATCCTTCTCTGGTAGAATGATGTCCTTACTCTTATCAAGATCTGAGCACAATAGTGGTTGATAATATTCTTCATGGAATAAATCCAAGTTCCCAGAGGAGTATTCATCAAATTCCTCAAGGTATGACCGAAAAATATCAGGAAAATATGGGACTAGGTCAACCTCGGGTGTTTGGAAAGTATCGATAATGATATCATCTCCTTGTTGCCACTGGTCAAAATAAAGAGTAACTTGTTGTGATAACTGTAAGGGAAACACTTTGAAATGACTCACAATGTTGTAAATGGGGTCCATATCATAACCAACTACATCCCACATACGTCTTCCAACATGTATGAACTCATCAATATCAACTATGTCACTATATGTATCATAACATGAAGGATTCAAGGGCTCATCTATCTCCTCCTCATTTCCCAAATCATAAAGTAGAGAATCATCAAAATTTTGGAGAGGAGGGTAACTTACTGTGTTTTTTTCTTCTTTTGCATGGGGAAAAGGCTCATGGATGGCTTCATCAGAGAGAGGAGGGTATGTCGACACTTCATCATGTTGCTCGGGTTCCTCAATTGTGTCTTCAGCGATCCTTTTCTTTTGGAAAGCCTCATCAAGATATTTTCCCTTAGTACTCTGTTGGTTAAAAAACTTTTCCCCTTCTTCTTGGAAATTAGCAGTAAAGGTTTCAAGGGGAACTAATCTTTCCAAATTGAGAGTGATTGGGGTACCTTCAGGGTCATTAATTTTAGTCCCTAGAGAGAAGATATTTTCTCCCTTGGACAAAAATATATTTTCTTCGATTTGTACGGCCATGTTATAAGCTTTGTAGAGTTTTTTTGGCCTCTTTTTACTTAGGAGAAACCCTAAATGCACCAAGAGTGCATTGGTAAAGATGTACACAAGGTACTTGTCTTCAGGATGATGGTTTCCAGGAATTTGATATAGAAATCTCTCAAACCTATCCTGGAAATCCCTCATAGTCTCATTTTCAGTTTGTTTTTCATACTCAAGTCCTTTTAACAACATTTGGACATCTTGCAAATTCATACCCCACCTTCCGATAAAGGTTTCTTCTAACTTTTCCATAGATGTGATGCTAGCAACAGGGATATAATCATACCATCTCCTATCATTTCCATGAAGAGTGGTAGAGAAAATTTTCATTGCCAAATCTTCAACATAATCATTGATAGGATGGAGTTTAAATAAAGCCCAAAAATTACTCATGTGATAGTTGACTCTTTCCCCATCACTACTAGTGAATCTAGAGAGCCACTTTTCATACTTCGGGGGAATTCGTCGAGGGTATCCATGGATTTTACTCATGTCTAAAGGTTTTAAGTTTCTCTGGTCCCATTGAGAATTCATAGTTGGCTTTGTCAATAGTGGAGTCGCCAGATAATTTTCTTGAAATTATCAAAGAAATAAGGGAAACATCCCTAGTGGAGTCACGAGGTAATCTTGTAAGATAAAGATTCTTGAGGAAAGGATTACCGAAAAAGTGTCGTCTTTAAGGAGAATTGACTCAGTGTTCCTCGACAACGATGCCAATATGTTATCGCACAGTTTGTACTTGGGAGACTATCCTATCACTGTCACCTCAATAGGATATCTCTTTCTATTTAGGGTGGTAGGCCCATGGGAGACGTCCCCAGTGACCTGGGGTTTTGAGAAGGAAAAGGATAAAGGCTAAGTAAAATTTTCCCTCTCACAAGTCACCACCGATCATAAAGTCTAGCTAAATAGTCAATAAAGAGATAATAACACCATAATTGTACCTGCCCGAAACAAAGCAACATAAAACTATATTTGCAAGAGCACTTGTTGGTTAGTACTTCATATAATCAAAGACTTTCTTAAATGAAACAATTGACTAATATATTGATGAAGTAAACAAAGATGTATAGTAGCAATAATTACAATGCAATAATTCACAATTAATGCTTTATAGAAGCTTCAGAATGAGCAAAAATGATTAATCATCAATATCATAACACCAACATTCATCAGAAGCAAATAAGGCTATGCATTAGTCAATCTTTTTAATTTCTTAAAGAAGCTTTTAAATGCTGCAAAGTGTGACTATAACTCAAATGAATAATAGAAACAATGAGGTTAGTAGGTCAATCTAAGCTAGGGTTAGAAGGTATTAGTAGTTGTTCAAAGATTTTGAAGGTTGTGATCAAAGCACTCAAGCAAGAAGTCTAAGACCAGTGCATTCATAGGGAAAATGGAGTCAAAAGTAGCAGCAAGAATTGAAGGAACAAATGATAATAGTAGGGCCAAAGACAAGAGGAGTTTGATGGATGAAGTTTTGGTAGGCCAAGGCTTCAACCATCAAACCCTAGTGGAAAACAACTTAATAAGGTGTAGGTAACCCTAGGCCTTAACACGTTTTCCTCCTTCTTTAGCTCAATGACAAAGTAAAAATGGCTAGGATGAAGAACAAATTGTAGGGTGTTGCAATGGCAAGGCCCTAACAATGTCTTCAACAGATAAAATGGCTCCTTAGCATAATCTAGTAGGTAGATAAAAATTAAAACAAGGACACCAACATGTTCTTATTTCCTAGGGTTTATTCCAGTAATTTTATTAACAAAATGCAAGTAAAACACTATAACCATTC
>JZKD02S0092454.1:333481-357877 GCA_000966675.3 Picea glauca | reverse complement strand
TGTGGCCAACTTATAAGGAATTATTGAAGGAACTATACATTTTATTTGAAACTAAAAATTGTAACAACTACTTACTTTGCAGGTTGCAGGAACCTAGATCTTCATTCGCTACTCGAAGAATTAAATAAGCCCAAATGGAAAATATTTGCTCCCATTGCTTTTGCAGTGCCTTTGGGTTTAGTTCTCTATTTGGGTGGTTTTGCTGCTTGGTGTTTCATGGGTCAATAAGATTCAGATTCCGCTAAAACAGCTACTGTATATTCATAGATTATAAATCTATCATATATGGGATTCCTTTATATACTGCTAATGCTGCATTTGGATCTAAACACAAGCAATACTTTCAATCTATAATAGTGCTAAATGCTGCATTTGAATGCAAATTTAAATCACAGAACTGAAATGCAGAGTCATTACTTCACTGTTATCCCTACTTTGGATAGACTGTCCTCACTTGATCGTTCTTCAATCCATAAAAGCAGTTGGGTCTCTGTTTCATGTGCCTGGGACTTTTGTAAAACTTTTCAAAGTTTTTTTTCTGAACTTTTCAATGTTTTTGCTCGCTGAAAGTAGCTCTGATGAGCATCCACGAGCTCCATATTTGGCCATTTATACTGTAAAATTGTATAACTATTAAGCTGGATGTAGAGGATTATTGGTTAAATAATAATTTATCATGTAACTAATGCTGTATTTTCGGTTATGTAAATTGTCAGAGGTTGTCAGGCTCCTGAAGCTTCAGACAGATATTTGTGTAGGTTATAGACAAGGCGAACAAATAATGTAGGTTGAACGTATGTCTTTCTTTTTTCTTTTAATTTATAGTAAATGTTTTTTTAAGATTAATTTTTTATCATTTAAGATTTTTTTAATATATAGATGTGGATTTAAAATATTGAGCTGGATTTAGATATAATTTGGAATGATGATGATTTGGATTTAAAATTTGACAAACATGCTCTCCTTATTTGGGATCTGGGATCACCCTGATCATTACAAAAATAATAAAAAGTAAATAAATTTATTTGCAAATAATATTGTGAAAGGCAAAGTACTTTATAACACAAATATAACACAAATAGAAGGAAAATGTTTACAAGTTATTCCCATTTTTTTAAAGTCTTTTAAAAGTGAAAATTTAAACCATACGAAACATCATTATTATGTAATTTCAAACAATATATAATTTATTATAATAATGTTAATCATAACATGGAATGATTTTCTTTTTTTTATAAAGTTCTAGATATTTCAACAGTATGTTCCATCATATTATTATTTTTAAAAGCACGATAATACAACTATTATAATATAATATAAATATCAATCCCCACCGACTAAAGAAAGGACAGACACGTTACACAGCGTAAATCCATTATAATGGTGTGTAACTTGTCATAGAGGCTGGCGGGAAAAAAGAAAATTCTCACCTGGGAGGCTCTCAGGCATAGAGGCTGGGAGGGTCCTGGCTTTTGTCCCTTATGTAAGCTAGATGCTGAAGATGTGCACCACCTATTGGTTCATTGTCCATTTGTAAAGGAGGTATGGCTGCTCACGACAAAGATTCTCCCACATCCGGTGCATTGGAGAGGTCCTACATTCTCGGCTTGTCTTAGTGATTGGATCACTCAAAAGTCGAACCCCCCGAGCCTAGCTGTACACATTAGCTGGCAGATTTGGAAAGAAAGGAATAGAGTGATCTTCGACGGTCACTCTCCTACCATACAGGCTGTAGCCCATAGAGTTTGGGCCTCCTTTCATTGGCATCCCTCTTCTATCAAGACATTTACTCCCAAGAGTTGTTTGATCCACCTGACTGAAGGTTACTCATTGGCGTGCTTCGATGGAGCTGCTGCATCAAATGGCCTTTGTTGCGGAGCAGGGGGTTTCTTCAAATCACATCAGAAGAGAACTACCAACTGGTACATAAACTGTGGGGAGGGCTCGAATACAAAAGCAGAACTTCTAGGATTATGGACAGCCCTTGCTCTGGCCACTCATTGGTCGCTAGACCACCTACTTGTTCTTGGAGACTCTCGCATAATTATTGACTGGATTAACAACAAGAGCAAGCTCCATTCGATTCAGATAGAAGGCTGGATGGACAAAACGAAGACTCTCTTAAAAATTTTCAAACATATCAAGTTCCAGCGCATTCCCAGAATCCTCAACAAGGAGGCAGATGCCCTCTCCAAAAAAGCTCTCCGCGGGGTGGTGGGGAGACTATCTATCTATCATTGCGAAGATGGCCTGGAAAGCCCCACCACAAACATCAATCTGTTCGAAAGTGCAGGGCTCAGTACAGGAGTGATCTGTTCTTTTGAACGCTGGACACAATGACAGTATCAACTGTGTGTTGATATTATTGTGCACTGGGCGCTTCCTCTCTGACAGAGTATCCCCGGCCTTCCTGGCGACTACAGATATGGAGCGCAGACTTAACACAACTCTGGACTGCACATTGCCACGATCGGATATGTATATCCTCCGTTGGTATTTGGGCGAGTTTATTTTTCCACTGTAATGCTGGACACAGCCAGACAGGGCCTGTAATGTAAATGAATTATATATATAATATAATTCGAGTAATTTTTTCCTGGAAAAAAAACTCATTATTTATAGTTATTGGTTTTGAGGTCCATGGCGTTTTTTAGTGGACCCTTTCTTTAGTTGGCAAGGAAGGGTTGTAGCAAAATGTTGATGCTTACTCGAGGTAAGGTATTTCATGGACCATCTCTTTTTTTTCATTCCAATAATGAATGTATTTTTATCTACAAGCCTTTTGTATTCATGGCTTGGTCTTCCAAATAATAGAAGGATATAACTCTTAGGCATAGTATATTGTTATCTACACAATGTTTTATATTAAAATCTCTTTTAATTTTTTAATTTTTTGCATTGGAACTGAATTTTAATGGAAATTGAAAATAATGCATAAAAAATTATGAAACTTTGAAATCAATGTAAAAGTGTTCATACATATTATCATATATTTATATATATAGAAAAATAATGCATAATTTTTTGGGGTCATATCAAAACAAGAGTCCACCTGTTTTTTCCACATTCTTATTGGGTTATCCACGTCTATGTGATTAGGTAGGTTCATTGTAGTTCATAGTGATTAGGTTCCACTTACTTCGTGAGCTACATGTTCTCCCTTATACTTATTCTCTTTCTCATGTAGAAATCGAGTTAAAAAAACGACATAGAGATTATAAACATCCGAGATGAACCTTGGTTCTCGCTCTTTTTCTTGTGCAAATATACACATTACATTGGCCATTCAATCAACTAAAATTTCCCTACTTGAAATGCACCACTACTTGGAATGTTCAATTGAACATTTCCATCAAACAAATATCAAATATTCATTGTGAGTTTTTAGCATTGAGTGAAGACAATGGGTACTAACCTCATACATGTCATTGAGCATTCTAGATCACCACATACATGCCTCATTTCCATTAATTATGCAGCAAAATGAAAACAATTATGTGAATACTACATTAACCATTTCATTTTTTAAGTACCTTTTTTATCAAAATTATGAAAGTTAAGATTGAAGATTTTTGGGGGCACATTTTTTCCTCTTTATTGGTCATTGTCGAAGGCTTGGGACTATAACAATTGGCTTTGCATTGACCGGGAATTATTTTGTGTTGACAAAAAAATTATCATTTTTTCCATAGTTTAACTTTGTTGCAAGCGATTCATTTTTTTTCTAGCTTCTGATTGGTCCTTCAAAACAACATCTTATTGCCCAGTCAGCAGCGGAAATTTAATAAGCAATTTAATTATGCAGTTATAGCTTATGGTTGGAACAACTATGGCGAGCCTGGTTCTTGAGAGGAGATGAATCTAGTAGCAGACTTCCTGCAATATAAAATGAGGCACAGTGAAAGAGATGGCGGGCCTGGTAATGGGAGAACTATGGTGGACCTGGTTACTTGAGAGGAGATTAATCTAGTAGCAGACTTCCTGCAATATCCCCCACACAGTGCACTTGCCATAAAGAGATCTCTCCTTCTTACACAGTTTACTATACCTCTATCCTTCAACTTTCTTTCCAGAGCATGACCCACTTCAGACGGCTAACTACCTTCTTGGATTTAACCACAACTGACTAATTCTCATTTGACCTTCGGTCTCTTTCCATCTGACCTTCATTTCTACACAAACTTTCTCTGACCACTGCTCCAACAACTCTTCTCTTGGGTTTTTCACCTCATTTTAAATATTTTTCTCTCCTTTATATGCACTTATGGAGGCAGAAGTTAGCACACTCATGAGTGTTGTTGACGAGGCCCTCTAGAACATTGTAGGCTCTTCACATCGATGGACGAGCTTTCCAAGCGCACTAATCTCTTGCAACCTCCAGTTGCTTCAGCTCTCCCACCCACCACCTCCGGTTTATTAGCTACTCATCCTCCTTCCTTGACTACTACCCACTTCCGTTTACATACCTCCTACCATATTCTGACTACTTTTTCCCATGTCACACATATCCCAGCACACCCCAGCAAACCCCACCTCCAACATGTTTTTAATAACCACACAACTATGCCTCCTTTCGTCTCTGTCACTACAACTTGCACCTCACTCCCAGCTACTCGCGTTGGACTACCACCTAGTTCCCGAGGTGAACACCTTCACCAGGCCGCTCTTGACCCCTCTTTTTCTCTTGGACCTACTCGACAGAACCGTTTCCTTTCACTTAGGGGAAAAAAACCTTCACAAAGACCATGGGCTACAAAAAAAATAAAAAAATAAGCTTGTTCTTGGTGTGGACATCGGCCTAGAGGATTTTGTCTCCATGGCACTGTGCAGCCTCGTCGACAAACTCTCCTATAGACATCTCTGCACCACAGACCTAGATGTTTGGATGGTCAAAACTTGGAGGCCATTGTTGGGCTATACCTCATCTCTCTCACATCTTGGACATGGTTGGTTCTATTTCCATTTTCTATCTCCTGAGGATTCCACATCCATATTGGAGCATCTATGGACTTTAGATGGCAATAGTCTTATGCTGAAGCACTAGAGAGTGAGCTTTGACCCATCTCAGGACTATTTCTGCCTACAACACTTGTGGATTCTCTTCCCTGGACTTTGTCTCTACCTCTGGAATGAAAAGGCCCTCAAGGCTATCGATAACACCCTAGGTCGTTTTATGAACACTGACACTAAGACCCTTGCAGGTCCAGATCATAAAATGGCGAGAATTCTTGTCGAGATAGATCTACATGAGGGTCTACTTGCAACACTAGATATAGACTAGAGAGGCCACCTTACCCACCAAAAGTTAGACTACCTTGGCATCCCATTTAGATGTTCTCTCTGCAAAAAAATGGGTCACTTGAGAAAGACATGTACTGGTACTCATGAAGATGAAGAGTCTGAAGAACTATTCTTAAGCTCGCCTTAAATCTGGAATCTCTGGTTGAGCACACATAGATACACATCCTGGATTACCCTGATGATGACGTATCATCTCGACTGGACTCCATATCTGGTAAGCTTAAATATATATGCCTGACTCTCTATTACTCACTCACATCCTTGGAAAAGGATCACTTAGACTCCACCCCTCTCTCAAACACAATTTTGACTCCACCCTCTGGGGGAGACTCCCCTAAAAAATCTTCGGAGTCCTTTCCCTCACCACTTACCCTCAGCCAGACAAACATCCCCCTTGGATCTGCCACATCCTTTCCATCTACACTTCTTGACTCCCCCGGTGCACTCCTGACTCATCCACCACTTTCCTCAAACTTTCCTCACACTCAATGCTTTTCAGTTTCCCCTCATAATCCAGTTGAGGCACAGATCCACAACTTGACTAACCCTACCCTACATTTTGACGTAGCGACAGGTGCTCCATCGACCTATCCCATACTTCCCTTAGGCACCTCTTGCACTCAGAACCTGACACACCTCCCCATTAAGCCAGTTTTTGTGCATTCCATTATCCCGACTCCCCCGACATCAATCTCATTGACTTCTTGCCTTCCAAAGGCCCGAGTAAACAAACTTACATCTTGTTTTAATCCCCTCACCTTGCCACCTAAAAGCTCTGGTGAATAGACTTTTGAACTCGAGGATTATCATCATATGCCATGCCTAATTGAATCAGAGCCTGGTGACAACACTCTTGGAGTTGTCCTGGATTCCTTACTTCCTTCCTATAAAGAAGTGTTTTCTCCCACACCCTTGCCTACTTATCTGGGTTCTACTTCTTACTCCCCATCATCTCTAGTTATTGACCGGGGATCAAGAAAGAACTCGATAACTAAGACAGAAAAAGAATACACTTGGTCAAGAGGGCATGGTTTTGAACATTCTCTGATCAAAATATGCAGTGCTCGTTGTAAGGAGGCCAACACTTCTACACACACAACGGTTTCACCACACACATCTTCTGATTTTGGGGCGCTTAGAGGCATGAAATCCCTAGCAAGAGCAAAGACATGATCTTGCTCTCCCTCAACATCAGAGGGGTGCCCCCCCCCTCAAATATGCCTCCTACAAAATACTTATTTCTCATACATCTATTGACATCATCTTCCTATAGGAAACTCTGGTCAATAGCAATAGGCTCATTTATTTTTAAATCAATTAACCGGCACATCTGTTCTGTCAACTTCCTCGACACGTCAGGGGGTTTATGAGTGGCTTGGGACCCGAAAAAATATGATTTCCTCCCCTACCTCTGTTGTGGAGGCATTTTGCTCTCTGGTGCTTGTCGACAAAACAACAAAAGATTCAATCTTCTCAATATCTAAGGCCCCTGCTCGGATAGACAGACTTTCTGGGAGAAGGTCGCAGCTCAGGGACTTCTTGATCTTGATAACCTGATCATTGCATGTGACTTAAATCTCACCCTCTCAGTTGGGAAAATTTGGGGGGGCTCTGTTTCTCAGGATCCCCTGGCCAATTTTTTCACCTCGCTGCTCTTAACACACAACTTGGCGGACTACGCACCAGAAATTCTAGCTCCCACTTGGCGCAACAGAAGGATGGGAACATGAACTATCCCCAAGTGATTGGATCATTTTCTCATCACAAATCAACTCATCTCCATAGAAGCAAGGATCCTCTCCTGGGTGGAATTCCCTTTCCTGTCAGACCATGCACCTATCATCCTGCATTTAGACTCTTCTACACACAAGATCGCCTACCCATTTAAATTGAACTCAGATTGGCTCCATGATGATGGCCTCGGCTCTATTGTTTTAGAAGTTTGGCGGGACCCACTTTACCTCTCTGAACCTTGCATACAACATCAACTAACTTGGAAACTCAGGAGCCTTAAATCTCGCATTAAAATTTGGGCAGCCTCTTACAAGAAAATCAATGCACAAAGACTGCAAGAACTCGATTCTGAGATACATTCACACCTACTAGCAGTTTCTAGCACGGGGAATTTTGGGGACAACAGTCATATCTTAAATAGCCTTGAATATGAGCGTAACCTACTACTACTAAAAGATGAATCCACTTGGAGGCAACATTGCAAAACAACTTGGCTCAAGTGTGGTGATCTTAACACCAAGTACTTTCACCATTATGCCAGCTCTAGTAGGAACAAAAAACATAATTGGAAAATCATAGATGCAGATGGCACACTCCATGAAGCACAAAATGCTCTAAAACCAATTGTTGTAAATTTTTACAAACCTTTCTTTGAGGCACATCCTCCAATGAATCTATAGACTACAGCTACAGTGGAAAGACCTTTTCCACATGCAGTATCGGAGGAAGACTCTCTCTTGCTAGAAATACCTTGTACACTTCAGGAAATTTTGGTTACACTTAAATCTTTTTCCAAGGACAAAAGTCTAGGCCCAGACGACTGGACGGTAGAATTTTATCTACATTTCTTTGACATGGTTGGCTCAGATCTTCTAGAGCTAGTGGAGGATACCAGACTTAGTGGGATGGTTGTTGGAGCTTTAAACTCAAACTTCCTTACTCTTATCCCCAAAGCAACCTCTCCCACTACTTTTGGCGATTATAGGCCTATTTCTCTCTGCAACCTTTGCTATAAACTCATCTCCAAAATTATTATAACAAGGATTAAGCCCATCCTCTCTTGTTTTCTTTCACAAGAGAAGTCAGGGTTTTTAAAAGGTCGACAGATTCTTGATGCTATTGGCACCGCCCATGAATGTTTACACAACATCAAAAACAAAAAACAAAATGCACTCATTCTAAAACTCGATCTCAAGAAGGCTTTTGATTGCATCGATTGGGACTTTCTCTGATTAATTATGATCCAGACAGGTTTGAGCCATTCAATGATAAAGTGGATCATGAGTTGTGTGGTTAGTGAAAATCTTTCCATCTTGGTTAATGGTGAACCCTCCCCTTTATTTTGCATTGGCAGAGGACTGCGACAGTGTTGTCCCCTCTCCCCACTGCTTTTCATATTGGCTATGAAAGCCTTGAGCTTGCTCCTCAAATCTATCCAAGCAGAAAGAAAGATCACTGGAATAAAGGTAACCAAGACTATCAAGATATTACACCTCCTTTTCGTTGATGGTGTCCTCATAATGACGAATGATTCCACACAAGAATGGCAAGCGATTAATGAGATCCTAAATGTCTTCTGCAGCGCCACAGGCTTGTCGATCAATTGGGACAAATCGATTTTTCACTTTGCCAACCTGCATAAACAAACTCTGGAACAACTCAAAGGTATCTTTCCTTACACCTTCACTCATATTTTCTCTGGATTAATCTACTTGGGCTATTTTTTAAAATCATATTCCTACAAACTGGTGGACTGGAACTGGCTTATTGCCAAAGTTCAAAACAAGATAGGCCACTGGTGCACGCGGTGGCTCTCCCTTGGAGGTCGTTTCACTCTCTTAAAAGTCATGCTTGAAGGGCATCCTGTGTACTGGATGGCTCTTGCAGCCATACCAACCACAATCCTTACTTTCCTCCGTAGAATTTTCCATAATTTCCTTTGGTCGGGCTCCACTAGACACCCTCGACAACACCTTTGCAACTGGAAATCACTGGAAAAACCAAAGCACAAAGGCGGTTGGGGGCTTCATAATTTACATCACTTCAGTTATGCTCTCGCGGCCAACTCTATCTAGCATGTTTTGACCACATATGGTATTTGGTAATCAATCATCAAGGAAAAATGTCTCAGCCATCTCTCAGTTAACACCTGGCTACATTTAGAGTCTGATACCAATAGGGCGACCAGATCAACATCATATATTTGGAGGAATTTAATAAAAAACAAATCTTTGATCTCCCATTGACTCTGCTGGTATTTAGGATTAGGGCACTCCATAGAGCTCGGTCATGACCGCATTCTAGGACTAGGCGACATATCTTTACTCTCTCCACAGCTGATAACTCACCTTGACACAAAAAATATCCGCTTCCTTTACCAGGCAAGAGTTCGCTCCATTTCAACTCATCTTCCAGACAACTGGATCACCAACGCCGCACTTGGCCTCAATGCAGAGCTCGCCACCCTTTGGAATACCTTTTTCTTGGCACTTACTCTCTTGGGTATACACCTTAGCGATTCGATTGACACTCTCCAGTGGTCAGGGGGTGACCAATCAAGACAAATTACAACCCATAATTTATATGCAGACATTATAAATACCATTTGGCATACAAATATCAACAGTTGGAGAAATCAATTTTGGACCTGGCATCTTCCGCCAAAGATCAAATTCTTCACTTGGCTCTTGACTGCCTACAAATTAAATACATGGGACACACTCCAAAAAAAAGGATGGACTGGACCAAACATTTTCCACTTGTATCACATTGATGCTGAAACCACAAACCATCTCTTTATTAACTGTTCATTTTCTAGAAAATTTTGGGACAAAATTACTTTGGCTCTCAATATCAAAACCAAGTGGGATGGGCCAAACCCCTCGGACTTCTTTGACTCTTGGTCTCATAGAGAACACAACCATTTACACCTTCCTTCCCTGGCCTGTTGGTCTATTTGGTTGGTCGGAAATAATACCATTTTTTAAAATGGATTTCCCTCTATTGGCACTGCAGTTTACAAAACACTTGGTTTTCTTAAAACCTGGAATGAGCTCCATTCTAAGAAGAGAAGACTGCAGAACAACAAGAATATCACTGACTTAGAGGACACCCCAACCGGTTGGTTCGATTGAGCTACGCAATCTAATTGCGAACATAGTGGTGCAGGAGGATTGATCAGGATCACAAAAAATTCACTTTACAAATGGACTTTCAACTGTGGCCCAGGCACCAACACCAGGGCAGAATTATTGGGTGCCTGGGCCACACTATACTTGGCCTCTAGACTTCATATTGACTCCCTCCAGATGCTTGGGGACTCCAGGATAATCATTTAGTGGTTAAAAAACAAGAGTGATCTTCAAGCAATTACTCTCTCAGCTTGGAAGGACATAATTAAACTTCTCCATCTCGCCTTCAAAAAACTCAGTTATATACACATCTACCGAGAGAATAACAAATCAGTAGACCATCTATCAAAGGATGCTCTCCAGAAAAAAGCAGGTATCATATCATATAATCACTGGATATATGGGCATGAGGGCCCCCCACTTTTCGTAACTATGTTTTAAAATCAACTACTCTCTACTATATGGCCTCTTAAGATCTGAAATTTGGTCTCATTACTTTTGATTTCTTTCTTTTCCTTTCTAGCAAATTGAAATCTGCTTTTCTTTACTAGTCTAGACAAATTCCTTGTAGTTTCCTGTGATACTACTGGCTCCTGCTCTCTTCTTTGAACTTTCCACCCTTGATTGTCGAGAGACCACTGCAAGCGAAAGTTGCATCACTATCATTAGCAACCTCTTCAACTTCTTTTGTAAAATCTGTTTTGAGAATACATTATATATCAATATAATGGAGAAATTTTCCCATTGGAAAAAAAGTGCATATACAAGTGTATGTACGAGAATTTAATAAGCAACTTAGTTATGTCATTGTAGCAGATGGTGCATGTACGGGTGCAGAACGGGTGCATGTACGAGTCTCAAAGTTCTGATGTACGGGTGGGTACAGAACGCATGTATTTTATTAACTTTTTTTTTTTTTGTAAGCTATCACTTGTATTACCTTTCATAAGTTGAAATTACAAAATAAGTCATCGACACTAGTACAGAGGTTTCCAACAAAGGAAATGAGCCCCACCACCATGTGTAAAAGTTCCAGAAAATTGTGTTGTAACAACTGAATACAGACATAGTTACAAAGTTCGAATTAACATAAATCGACATGGGTGTATGACCATACCAAAAAGGTTGGTATTGTAATCAAACAGACCATGCAAAAACTAGAAAGACCAAAAAGTGGTATACCATGTAAACTTATTTGTGAAGATGATTGTAAGGAAAGGCATACCAGAACAATTTTGGCCATTTTGAAGCCATTAAAGCTTGAAGTAGCTCTTCATCGCTATGTCACTGTTGTGGGTCTTCCGCTCCTGAATCCAAGAGCCAATCTAGTGGTTTCTCCATTAAATCTTGCGTAAATTTTTGTTCATCATTATCCCGACGAAGTTCCCGAATGACCTCGCGTTGTGCCTCAATGAAACTGAGGTGGGGAGGTGGAGGAGGATTAGAGATTGAGGCATTAGATGGGTTGGGAGGAGGGATGGTGGGGTTGGAGGATGGTGGTTGGGTGAGATTCGGATTGACATATTCGTCATGGGAGGCTTGGAAAGTGGTTTGTGACTCCATTGTAGTGTGGCAAGAACAACTACAGTCAAAGTTAGACGATCCAAAAACACTATGGCCATGACCCTAGATATTCGAACAACTGCCACTAGTGTGTTTCAGTCAGGCTCACTCTCGAGGCATGAAAACAAGCCAGGGTATGCAATGTGGAAGACTGAGCAGGGTGTTGGGAAGGAGCACAGTGAGGAGATGAAACCAAAAGCAGGGAAGAGTGAGAATGGAAGTCGGTAAAGACCAAGATAAACACAGAGCAGGACGAGTCAGGGTAGTTGTAGTCATCATGATCATGAGGTCAATCTTACAGTACCAGAGGACCTTGAGATTCATTCCCTTCAAACGAGAGGGGAATTACGCCAGGACCAGGTGGGATGTGAGTCAGGGAGGAAAGCATGTCCGAGTTTAATGAGCATCGATAATCATCGTTCTCGAGGCATACAGGAGCAGTGTTGACACGACCCGTAATCTTAGTGGTAGCTTGACTACATGACACCCCATCCAACGATATTTTATGAACTTTTATTAATAAATAATTAACTTTTATTAAATTAATAAACAATTATTAATCTTTTAATTATTTGTATAGGACTATATTAAAAAAATTTAAAAATCATTTTTACACCAACTAACAGACATACATGTGCAGGGATATACATGTGTGCAAATATACCTATGCGAAGGTGTGAACAAATCGTCAAAGCAAAAGTCTCCACACATAAGCAACAACACATTGCACATTGCAATATTAAATAATTAATCATTATTTAATAATAAATATTTAATAAATAATTTTAAATAATAATTTATTTAATAAATTGCACATTAATAAATAATTATTAATCTTTTAATTATTTGTATAGGACTATATTAAAAAAAATTAAAAATCGTTTTTACGCCAATTAACAGACATACCTATGTGTGGATGTACTTGTGTTGTATGGAGGTGTGGAAAAATTATCAAAGCAAAATTCTTTGCACATAAGCAACAATACATTGCACATAGCAATATTAAATAATTAATTATTAATTATTTAATATTAATTACTGATTAATTAATATTAAATCATTAATATTAAATAATTAATTATTGCATCAAGAGTAGTGAGGTACTCTACAGCCCAATATGGAGGATAAGTTGTCACATTAGCTTGATGTTACATTTTACATTAAACATTACGAAAAATTAATTTCGTCTCAATTGAAAAAAGTATAACAATAATAAAAATAAAGTTGACTCAATTAAATGAAATGATAAAAAAAATTATACTTTAAGAAATTTGATCCCTCTCGGTGCTTTATAGATCTAGTTTAAGATGGATCTATGATGGTTTAATAAGTTGCACATTTAGCTTTAATAAATAATTATTAATCTTTTAATTATTTGTATAGTACTATATTAAAAAAAAATTAAATTGTTTTTACACCAACTAACAGACATATATGTGCAGAGATGCAGACAAATCGTAAAAGAAAAAGTCTCTACACATAAGTAGCAACTCATTTCACATTGCAATATTAAATAATTAACAATTATTTAATTATTTAATAAATTGCACATTGCATATTGTGCATTGCACATTAATAAATAATTATCAATCTTTTAAATATTTGTATAGGACTATATTAAAAAAAAAAAAAAACGTTTTACACCAACTAACAAACACACCTATGCGGGGATATGCAAACAAATCGTCAAAGCAAAAGTCTCTGCACTTAAGGAACAATGCATTGCAATATTGAACATCTAACGCAACGGGTGCATGTATGAGTCTGAAAGTTTCGATGTACGAGTACGACTATATTAAATTAATTAATTAATTATTAATATATTAATTATTTAATAAATTGCACATTGCATATTGTGCATTGCACATTAATAAATAATTATTAATATTTTAATTATTTGTATATGACTATATTAAAAAAATTTAAAAATTATTTTTACACCAACTAGCAAACATACATGTATGGAGATATACATGTGCGAAGGTGCGCACAAATTGTCAAAGCAAAAGTCTGTGCACATAAGTAACAACGCATATTAAATAATTATTTAATTATTTAATAAATTGCACATTAATAAATAATTTTTAATATTTTAATTATTTGTATAGGACTATATTGAAAAAAATTAAAAATAGCTATTACACCAACTAACAGACATACTTGTGCGGGGATATACCTGTGAGGAGGTGCATGCAAATCATCAAAGCAAAAGTCTTCGCACATAAGTAGTGGTGAATTGCACATTGCAATATTGAACATCTGTCGCAACGAGTTCATGCACGAGTCTCAGAGTTCTGATGTACGGGTACAGAAAAAGTCTGATGCAAAGGTGCAGACAGATTGTCAAAGAAAAAGTCTTCGCACATAAGCAACAATGCATTACACATTGCAATATTGAACATCTATCGCAATGGACACATGTACGAGTCTCAGAGTTTCAATGTACGGGTACAAAACATATGTATTTTATTTAATAAGTGTTAGTTGTCTCGAAGATGCATAATTAAATTTTATTAAATTAATAATTAACTTTTATTAAACTAATAAATAATTATTAATCTATAAAATTATTTGTATAGGGCTATATTAAAAATAAATAAAAATTGTTTTTACACCAATTAACATATATACATGTGCGTAGATATACCAATGTGAAGGTGTGGACAAATCATCAAAGCAAAAGTCTCCACACATAAGCAACAAGGCATTGCACATTGCAACATTAAATAATTAATAAATATTTAATTGTTTAATTATTTGATAATAAATAATATTAAATAATTAGTTATTTAATAAATTACACATCGCATAATCACACTTTAAGAAATTTGATCTCTCTCAATGCTTTATAGATTCGGTTTAAGATGGATCTACCCTGGTTTAATAAATTGTGCATTGCTCATTAATAAATAATTAATAATCTTTTAATTATTTATATATGACTATATTAAAAAAAGTTAAAAATCGTTTTTACACCAACTAACATACATACATATGGGGAGATGAGGACAAATCGTCAAAGCAAACGTCTTTGCACATAAGCAACAACTCATTGTACATAGCAATATTTTTTTTTAACATAAACAAAGTAAAATTTATATTAAAAAACTACGAGTAAACGCAGGAGGAGTACAAAATCTGTGCTATAGGAGTTGTAGAAAACAAAATTCACTCCCCTGTATGCTCCCAGAAGGAAGTGGTGAGCAGGGGCAGTGTTTTCTAGTATGCTAAATCCTATTTGAGATTCTATAGTGAAAAGCATGCAAAAAGATGCTAATAAAAGCACAGTGAAACACAACATACACTTAAATTTTGTTTTGGTCCAGTGTAGAGGAGTCTTCTTCTGTTGGAGGCCGCAAATTTAGATCTAGTCGTGGTCGAGGTCCTGGAAAGGAAGATCCATCGGAGATGGTTGTAATCGGGGAGGTTGAAGGCGATGCAGGCCCAACCACAAATCGAAGAGCTTCTATCTGTTTCCTTAATGCTTCACATTCATCCTTGTTCCTCTATTGTTCTCCCCGATGCTGAATAGTAATTTCAATTATGTATAGAACTTGGGCTGAGAGAGATCTGAGTTTAATTTGCAGGTTTTGCACCATGCTCACCAGCTCATCGTGCTCTTCCACTGAAACCGCGCACTAATTGTCAGGGCTCCTTCTCATTTTGCCAAATTTCCTTGCGATGTTTGTCTGTATTATGCGAGAGTCTGTATCTGTGCTCAAGGGAGGAGTGATATCTTCTCTGCTCTGTGAAGTATGGAGTATGCCTACGAAATGAGCCACACCTCCTCTAATATGCTCCATCACCCTTGCTGGATTCAACGAACAGATCCAATTTCCTGATTTTGAACATGAGTTGTAGCCATACCTGCTGCTGATATTGGTATTGTTCACATTACTTGAAATCAATGCATAGTATGCCCGAGGCATCATGGTGATAAAGAGAAGGGTGACACACATTGAGGTGAGGGGGGAGGCATCTAGGTGTCAAGAGGTGAGGTGAGGCATCTTGTGGAAACTGCCAAGTGTGTCAGATGTCGGGGGCAGTGGGTAGGCTTTATGACGGGACAAGTTCGCGACTAGGCCAGGAAATTCCAAGTGTCTCGCTGAGTGGGCAGGTGTGCTGGCTGCCATGCATCAAGAGCCTGACAGATTTGTGACGTGGTCATGGGATGGGTTTGTAATGTGTGAGGCCATTGACTACTAACAAGCCTTGCTCTAGGGCAATGGCCAGATTTGCTTGGATGTCAGCCATTTGATTGTTTCTTCGAAGGAAATGGAAGAGGGAGATATTGGAGAAGTGAGTGATAGTTGCCAAAATTCGTTGGAGTATGGCCTTTAAGTGATTATTCGGGGGGTGGGATCCTTTGCGTGCATGGTTTATAATAATATTAGAGTCATCGATCACTGAGAGGGAGTGGATGCTCAGGATTTTAGCGAGAAGAAAGCCTTGGTACAGGGCATAAGCTTTAGCTTGGTTATTGGTTGCGATTCCAAGGTTCCAGTGGAAGGAGAGTGCTTGATTTCCTCATGGGAAAATGATGACCCCTCCCGCTCCTGCCACCTAAGGGTTTCCTTTTGAAGCTCCATCGAAGTAGAGAATGTGTGTTTGTTTCTCATTGCACCATTGTAAGAATTTAGAGTCTTCACGAAATTGCCAGGAGGATCTCGGAGGAGAGGGGGGATGGCTAGTGGAAGGGATGGAGGGGAGAAAAGAGTAGATCCAGTCAGATTCTATGGTGGAGGTGCGAGTGAAGGAGAAGGGTTTGGGCTTGGAAAGAAAGAATTCAACCAAGAGGCCTACGGAGTTTTTAGCTACAAGGTTAGGGGGAGAGTGGAGGTTGGAGAAGATGATTCTATTTCTGGCGAGCCAAAGTTTCCAACAAATGTACTTATGTAGGGATTTGAATAAGTATTTGAAGAGTGGTTTATTCTTGAAGGAGCCCTGATAAAAAGAAATCAAATTTGAGAGGAGCTCTCTGGGTTGAGACAATCATCTGATTTTATTATGGAGATTTTGGAGAGTTGTTTTCCACACCGAGATAGCAAAAGGGTAGAGAAGGAAGATATACTAAGAAGTTTCCATCGCATTTCGACAAAGCTCACATCTGAAGGGCCCGTGTATGTTCCTTTTGAGAAGATTTTCTCCTGTTAGTAATTTTCCATGTGCCACTAACCATCAAAAATAGTTTACCTTGGAAGGACTGTCATTGTTCCAGAGGGAATTCAAGATTTTATCTTTTGGGGGGAGATCCACTTGGGAGAGGAGTTGTGAATATCCTTGCTTAACAGAGTAAATGTCATTTTCCCATCCTCTCTTGTCTTTTAGCGTATTGCAAATGGGGGCACAACCTCTTAAAAGATTTTGCCGCTGGTGGGCTGTGTCCTGAAGATTGCTTGGAATATTTTGTAGGTTCCATCCTTCCCAATCTCCCGAGTCAACTCTCCAGGAAGAGATATTCAAGATATATTTTTTACCTTGTGATTCAAGCCAGCTGATGAGCGGCTGCAGATGTACGTGCTGCAAGAGAGGTTGCTTTCCCATGATGCTATATGTCCCAATAAGGATCTTTCGACCGTTACCAGGAATCTAGGTGAGCTGACTTTGAATGAGAGGAATGGAGGCAGAAAGAAGATTCCCTATTGGTGAACCACTTCTCAGGGAGTGTTTCTAATCTAAACACCTGAGTCTGTCCCCTGCTAGGTATTTCTTCAAAAGAATTGTTTTCCACCATTCTTTTCTTCCCGAAATAAGATTCCATAAAAAAATTTCTCCCATTGCCAAGTTGGAGAGGGCAGGATCTTTTATGCCCAGGTCTCCATTTTTCTGAGGGTGTTTTACAATATCCCAATTTACAAGGTGGAATTTTTTTGAGTCTGTTTTCCCTCCTTCCCATAGAAAGCGTCGTAGGAGACGGGAGATTGAGGATTTGATGCTTTGAGGTGCAATGAGAGAGGAGAATTGAAAAATGGGGAGAGCAGAGAGGAATGATTTTATTAGCATAGTTCGACCTACAAGATTGATCGAAAAGGCTCCCCAATGATCCAACTTGCTTTTGAATTTGTCTAGGATTTGGCTCCAATCTGAATTAGGAAGAGATTTAAGACAAATTGGGATGCCAAGCTATCTGAAGGTTTGCCATTTTTCAATGAGAGGAAAACAAAAGATGTTTACTATTAGGTGAGTTGTTTTTGTGGGAGTGTTCTAGGCATAGACATTGGATTTGGCACTATTTATGAGGGCTCCCGAGGCTTGGGTAAAATTTTCCAGAGCATTTTGAAATCTCTTATCCATGACAATGGAGGCACCTCCAATGAGGAGAGTGTCATCAACGAATTGTGAGTGGTTTATTCTGTTTGTCCCTCGAGCTATTTTGATTCCAGGAATGGCTTTGGAGGCTCGATCCTTTTCTAGTTGCCTACCAAGAGTTTTTGCCATAATTATGTAGAGGAGGGGGGAAAGAGGGAAACCTTGCCTTAGCCCTCTGGAACTTTTGAAAAATTTTGTTGCACGCCCGTTGATCAGAGGAGCTATCCAAGGCGTGGAGATACAGGCTGAGACCCAAGCTATGAATTCTGAACTAAAGCCAAATTTCCTCAAAACTGCAAACAAAAAAGTGTGCCTCACCTTGTCAAAAGCATTGGCCATATCGATTTTGATAATAATTCCTTGGTCTCCTCATTCCCTGCTGGAGTGTATGGCTTCTTTGATTAAAATGATGTTGTCTATCATTTTCCCGTTTTCAACAAAACCACTTTGGTTTGGGGAGATGAGCTTATGTAGTAGAGGCTTGATTCGGTTGGCTATGACTTTATTGATGAGTTTGTAGGAGACATTGCATAAGGATATGGGTCTGAATCTAGAGAAGGAGGAAGGTTTGGAGTCCTTTGGAATTATCGTCAAAAAAGTGGAATTTGTATTGCCTCCTAGATTTGCATATTTCTGGACATACTGGATCATCCTTGGGAGATCTTTTTAATTATGTGCCAACATTTTTTATAAAAATGAGCGTTGAAGCCATCTGGTCCTGGAGCTTTGTCTGGGTGAAGTTGGAATAAGGCCTCATAGAGTTCTTTTTTTGTAACCTCCTGATTTATCTTGGCATTATCCTCCTGGTAGACAATAGTCAAGATATTTAGCAGCAAATCCTCTTGTATGTTGAGATTTGCAATGCCTTCCTCAGTTAGAAGTTGTTCAAAATGATTTTTGGCTTCTTCTTGAATTTGCTGGAAGTCACTTGTTTTTGTTCCATCTTATTTTGTGATCTCCTTCACCTTGTTCCTCCAGAGTCTAACTTTGGTTTGTCTTTGGAAGAATCTCATGTTTTTGTCTCCTGAGTTGTGCCAAAGACTCCGAGATTTGAGCCTCCAAGTTTCCGCCTCTGAGTGGAGGATTTTTTAATAGTCTATGAAGTCCTGTTGTTCTTTGAGAAGAGAGTGGGTGGGGAGCCCCTCTTCCATTGGCAATCTGTTTTCTACCATTTTCTTGATTTTCTTGTTTTTTGCTTCCTGATCTTTCTCTTTGATGTTTTTCACCCAGTGTTTGAGGGCCAATTTGACTCTTTTTAATTTTTGTTCCCAAATGTAGTTTGGAGAGCCTTGTATCCAACAACTCCAGGTATCTGTGACAATATCAAAAAAGTTTGGATCCAAGATCCAAAGGGGGTTGAATCTGAAGGGGATGGGGCCAAATTTTTTAGGAGGGGAAAGAATAAGGGTGACATGTCGGTGATTAGAGCCAGTCCAGGGGAGTATGGGAGAGGAGGGGGAAAAGGACTCATCAAGGAAGGAACTGCTTAAGAGAAAATGATCCAGGAGAGCAGTGATGTGCCCAGGTCCTAACCTTCTGTTTGACCAAGTGAAACGAACGTTAGAAGGCTTTATGTCGATTAAATGAAAAGAGGACATGAGAACCTCGAGATGCTCATTAGTGGGGTCCTGTACTCGAGTACCACCTTTTTTTTTCTTTAGTATGGAGGGTTGTGTTGAGGTCTCCAACTATTATGAGGTCCTTGGAATCAAGATTCCCTTGCAGATTTTGAAGGGAGGACCAACAATCTATTTTTTCTTGATAAATAATGGGAATATACACATTAATGACATTCTGAGTCTTACCTGTAGGAATATGAAGAAGGGAAGTTCTGATCTAGTGCATTGTAGAGTGCCAATTTTGAAGAGAGAAAATATTAGGATTCCACAGGGTGCAGATTACCCTCGAGGCTCCTCTTGCATTGACTGCCACACCTTTGCATGATCACCATATGTAGTTTCTTTCCTGAAAGATATCAGTATCCTTCCTTTTAGTCTCCTGGAGAAGAAGTACATGAGGGTTTTCTTCTTTAATTATGTCATGTATTAGCGAGAGCTTGTGTCAGCTCCCTAGTCCTCTGCAGTTCCATGAGATTGTTTTTATCATTTATAAGGCTTGGAATTTCCCCCTTTCTGGGGGTTGTGTCCATTATGATTCTTGGTCTATCTTGTTTCTTTCCTAGCATGCTGATCTACAGTTGTTTGCTTCCCGAGTTCTATTTCCTTCCTGGCAGAGGCTTCCCTCTTGTGCAGATTTGATTTTCTTCCTACTTTTCTGATGGGGGATTCATGGGTATTTGAGTCTGAGCCTTCATCCAATCTTTGTTCTAGTTCTCTGTCCTCATGAAGAGAAGATGGGTGAGTAGGAGAAGGCGGTACTGAGGGAAGGAGAGGAGGTGCAGGGGGATGGGTTAGAGGGGAGGTATGTGGAGGTGTGATTTGAGTTTGCAAGGGGGGCAGCTCCACTCAGGGTGGATCTTGAGTCAAGGTTGGATTGGAAGATTTTGGATCTTGGGATGAAGTAGGTAGGGGTGGCGTGGGGATGGATTTAGGGTTCAAACCGTGACGTTGTTGTTTTTTCCTTTTAGGTTGCTGCCACTATTCATATTCTTCAGGTGGGCTTTCAGGGGGGGACTTGGGACAATACTTTGCAAAATGACCATACTCATGACATTTTTTGCATTTGAAAGGTAGTTGTTCATAGTCAATTTGTTGCAGATAGATCCATTTATCCAGGGTGAGATTAATAGCTTCAGGCAGGCCTTTTTCCAGATCTACTTCTACACATATCTGTGCACATGCTTGAAGACCATCTTTAGGTTCTACTCGATCTATATATTTCCCCAGGGTATTACCTATAGAACGAATAGTTTCATTATTCCAACAATGCAGAGGAAGGAAGGGGAGGCGAACCCAAACTGGAACTGCATTAGGAATATCGTTCTCGGGGCTGAAATCCTGGGTCTAGCTATTGAGATACATACCTCTGGAGCCCATGAAATACGGTCTGCTTCTGATGATGAGGTCTCGATCTGATTTATCTTCGAAGAAAAATACAAAGAAGTCTCTTCCACATAGAAAGTGTGAAAGGATACCTTTCATGTGGGGTTTCCAGTTCTTGTCGATCCAGATCGCCATAGCCCACAGAGAGGGCCAGGTTCCCATAAACTACCCTATGAGTGCATGGTTTGCAAATTTTAGGGCGAGGGATCTAGAGTTACCTGGGATCTGGACCGAGGGGATTTGTTCTAGCTTTTTCACGAAGTTTAGAGGGGTTTGTCTATTCGTCTTGGGAAGAGAGGCGTGAGAGAGGCAAAGGCTGCAACATCCAGAGAGGAGGGAGAGGGAGGCGATTGGTAGTCAGGGGGCCCTGAGGCCCCTCCCAGAGTGCAAGGCATGCATGGGGAGATAGGGGGGGAGGACACACATTAGGGAGAGAGCGTCGACGCTTCCACATAATTTTGGAATAGTGTAATCACAACAATGGCACCACTGAGCAATAGATTTAACGACTCCTTGGTTTCCTATCATAAATGTGAAAATAATCAATATTCTCCCAATCATAGCATCCAAAATCATTACGTATAAGATTCCAAGGACGTGGCTTAGGCAAAAAACACAAGGCAAACTTCATATGATTGCACACTGCAATATTACATAATTAATAATTATTTAATTATTTAATAAATTGTGCATTGCACATTAATAAATAATTATTGATCTTTTAATTATTTGTATAGGACTATATTAAAAAATTAAAAAAACATTTTTACACCAACTAACAAACATACCTATGCAAGGATATACTTCTGCGGGGATATGTGGACAAATCGTGAAAGAAAAAGTCTCTGTAAGGAGTAGTGCATTGCACACTACAATATTGGACATCTACCGCAACAAGTGCATGTATGAGTCTCAAAGTTTCGATGTACGAATACAACTATATTAAATTAATTAATAATTATTAATAGATTAATAATTTAATAAATTGCACATTGCATATTGTGCATTGCACATTAATAAATTGTTGGAATATTGTTTAACACTGAGGGGAGGGGTGAATCAATATTGTTTCTTTTTCACAATATTTAACACCACTTAATCATTAAGCTTATAAAACTCAACAAATGATCAACAAAGAAGAATAGTACACATAATTTTAACATAAAAAACCATAAATGTTCTTTTAATATATTTATATAAAATTTACTTTTCATTTACAAGCTAAAATTTGTAGGAGACATCAATCCCCTGTTTTGAGTGCCAACTCAAGAAAACAACAATCCCCTATTTAGAGCACCAACTCAAGGAGACAACAATCCCCTATCTTTCAAGCACCAACTTGAGTAAGTTGCAACTCCCTGTTGTTCAAGCTCCAACATGTAGAGGACTTTAATCCTCCATTTCTCCACCCTTCCACCCTCATTGCATTTTTAATCTTCAAACTTCAATTTATTCCTTTGGACTCTTCTTTCGTTTAGATATTCTTATTAAATCACCGAGTCACATTTGTTGCTTCTATCTTCACAAACTTTTCCCTGCATTATTTACTTCTTCTTTTGTTAAATCTGCTTTTTTGAACACTAGATCTTATCTTTTGCCAATATATTATTGTCATTCATGAATGATGTTTTATTGTCACATATCAAATGATATGCTTATGAAATATTACCATTTTACCTGCATATCCTTTTTCCTCATAACCCTCTTCTTTATTTATAATTTTCCATAAGCTTTATAAGAAAAGTCTCATTCTTCTTGAAAAGCCACAACTTTTATTAAATAATAATTGATTTTTCCTTTCTTAATTTTTAAATTACTTTTTACCTTACCATGGGTAAATACCACCATGGCTTTTTTTTTTCCAAAAAAAATTCACTCAATTTTATATATAATATAAAACCATTTACAATAAGGCGAAACTGTAGTGGGGATTAAAACTATAATCCATGCACCAGCAAGATACATTCATTTCAATCTGAACAGGATGTTGAGTATTTCGTTCCAGAATTCTCGATATATCCATTCCTCGAGCAAATAGAAGAGAACCAAGCGAATAATACGCCCCAACGACTGTTGAATCTATGAAAGACTGTCAAAATCAGCTGATGGAGGCTGCGAACCAGATTAGAAAATGTTGATAACAGAAATAGGGCTCTCGGTCCCATTATCACAGTGAAAGATAGAGAGTTCACCGGCCAACTCGGTTAGAGCTCTCTTGGATAGAGCGTCGGCTTCCTGGTTGAAGGATCTAGAGAAATGCTGACAGTTTAAACTTATGAATCTTACAGAAAGGTCCAACGTCTTTTGTTTCCAACCCTCTATCTGGACAGAGTGGAGCTCTGTTTTTTTATTGATCCAGTCGATGATCACGCTAGAATCTCCACGGACCATAAGATGAGAGATCGACCAAGAGAAGGCTAACGAGAGAGTTGCCCAAAGACCCATCAGCTCAGCTTTGGTATTGGATCCCGATCCGCAGTTGAGAAACCATTTGGTAATTCTCGCATGATGAGACTTGAAGAATCCCCCCGCTCCGCAGCAGAGTCCAGAGGATAAGGCTGCACCATCAGAACAAGCTAGGGTGTGTCCCTCCGGCAATCTCAGGTCGATTTCTTTCTTTAAGACGGGCTTGACTGAAGATGGCTACCAGCAGAACAAGGCAAGAACTCTGAAGATGACAGCTTTGGTGGAAGGAGCTCGGTCTTCGAACAGAGCGTGATTTCTCTCGATCCAAAGGTTCCAACAAATGAGGGCTGCCAGGTTGTTTGGTAGGAAGCGATTTGAAAGCCACTTAATGAAACAATCAGTGACTGTTTCCCCGCTCCAGGACTCGCTAAGATTAAGATGTGTGAGCAAATAGCACCAAACCTCTCTCGAGAAATCACAGTGAATCAATAAATGATGGATGTCTTCATTGTCATGACGACAGAGGGGACAGATTCCGGGCCCCTCCCAACCTCTCCTGTGAAGCGAATCCCAAGTTAGAACTTTATCTTTTCTGGCAAGCCAGGCAAACAATTTAAATTTCAAGGGAACCTTCCAGCGCCAGATCTGATGGAACCAAGTTGATAATGACTCGGGCTGATAATGGGAGAAGAGGGCCACATAAAGATTTTTAACTGTGAGTAGTCCAGAGGCATCCCCGCCAGTCCACAAGAGAGAATCAGGAACTGTAGTAAGTGAAATACCGACGCTCTTTAGAGCAGAGGAGAATCTATTCCATTCTAATGCCCACCGTCCATCCAGATTTAAATCGCTGCTCCTCAACCAATTATCCGGCCATGTGGGATTGTCAGTCGCTGATCTAACTTGTGCAAGGGAGAAAAGATTTAAAGAGCCAAGCTTTGAGCACAAAT
>JZKD02S0092454.1:296834-310570 GCA_000966675.3 Picea glauca | reverse complement strand
GAAGGTAGATCCTGAAGATGGATTAGCAAGAGGTAATGTCTAGCAACAAAGCATCAATTTTCAATGGAGGTGGCTATGCTCTATGGAAAATAAGAATGAAAAGCTTCATGTCGGCTCTTGGTTTTGATATCTCGCAATTTGTTGTAGATGGTTACACTGCACCAACTACTTCACCCACAGATGTTGCATGAAAGAAAATCTTCAATGACAATTCAAGTGCAGTTAATGTAATTCTAGGAGGGTTGACAAATTCTATATGTGTGAAGGTTATGCATTGTAAGTCAGCTAAAGAATTTTGGGACAAATTAGAGGTTGTATATGAAGGAGATAGAAAAGTCAAGGAAGCCAAACTACAGACCTATAGAACTCAGTTTGAAAATCTGAAAATGAAAGAAGAATAAAACATTGTTGAATACTTTCATAGGGTAGATGAAGTGGTTAATTCAATGAGAGTAGTAGGAGAAGAACTTACAGATAAACCTATCGTGCAAAAGATACTAAGGTCATTACCTATGAGATATGATGCCAATATTTATACAATTGAAGATAGGCCGGAACTTGACAAACTCACAGTTGATCAACTTCATGGAATTTTTACAGCATATGAGATGAGAACAGGGAATGAAAAACCATCAAAAGATTAAACAACCTTTAAGGAATCTAAAGCAAAGAAGAAATAGGAACATACATCTCATGAATATTAGACAGACATATCAGATGTAGAAGAGGCCAACTTTATAAAGAAACTCCAAAAATGATTTGGAAAATATAAAGGAAAGTTAGCTTTCAAATGTTTCAACTGTGGCAGAATTGGACACTTTGCTAACAAATATCTGTATTCCAAGCAGGAGGAAAATGATGAAGAAGTTCACAACCAGAAAAACCAATACAAGAAGAAATTTTATAAGAAAAAGAAAAAATTCTACTCTAAAGAAGACATCATCTCTTCAGACATGAGTGAAGATGAAGATTCAGAGATTCTATTTATGGGAATGAACACTCAAAATAATGATGTAGGTGTTGTGAGGGAAATCTCTTTACGGACTAGCAAATAGGGTTATGCTTTGCATGCAGATATGACCAAGAGAAAATCTACTTTCTACCTTCGTCCCCAAACTTAAATCCTATTTCTTTTCAGTAAAACATGGCTAGATCAACCTACCTGGTTCCAGGCATTTGATGCCAATCCCTTGTCACACTTGATCACTTGTTCGCAGTTCTCCTTTCCAATACTGACCTGCATCCAAGAAAAACAACAACTACACATGCATCTTACCTATAGACTAACAGGTTAGAGATTCAAACACGCATTTAACAAATTATGAATAACTCATGAATTGGGATGGGGAAAGCATTTTCTTTATTACTTTGAATGAGTCAACTTACAAAAAGTCGAGACCGGCCACCGCTCCACGAACCTGATCCTAGGCTCCTCTTCAACTGTCCTCCAACTTCTTTGCTTTGTCTCTCTTCTGGCACAAGGATGGCTAAAGGGTTGGGACAATGGGAATATGAAAATGGGCAGAGTTTCTTTGCTATATTTTTCCTCCTCCAAATAGGACCCCTAGCCCTTCTTTTATAGGCTAGAAGAAGCTAGGTATTTGGATGAACCCTTGGCCATGCATGGCCGGGAGTTTCAGTTAACTCACCCAGAGTTGTGTGTTCCGTTGGCAAATTTCATTTTTTCATGCTTTTGTGGGTCCACGTGGGCTGTTTGAGGTCAGCTAGCATGTACACGTGTGTAGTAATGGAGTAGGGCACGTGGGCCTTTGTAAAAGAGGATTTTTAAAGAGTTGTTCAACATTGCTTTGGAAAAGAAGGGATCTGAGATGGCCTAATGCCAGGTAAGCATGTATGGTGCAAATTAGGGTTATAACAGATGCCCCCTAATGTGTGAGGTCAGAAGAGCATCTGATGGCCGAAATACATTATCAATCTTTACTGATGTGTCAAACAATTGAGCCCAAGGATCAGGAACTGGGAGGTGCCGTCTACAAAATAACAAATGTCTCACCGAGGTGGGCATACCCATGCTCGTGATAAAATAGAATCATGGCTACCAACCAAATACACTGTAGATCCATGTCATATAACTATATAAAGAGTAGCCGCGAACAATACACAACGAAGCTACATCTTGAAATCGAAAAGATATACATATAGAGTATCCATCTTCTAGAAGCTGATACGACCTGATGGTTGGAGATGAGATCTTTAGAGCTCAAGCAATAACTTCAAAATTTTCAAAACTCGGGTAGGAGTGTAATATGAGTGTACGATTTCACTACCCAGAGGTCTTCGACGACTCGTCGGTCATGGACTAGATAATATTGATGATCAGACTGAAGGATTCATTGATTTCAAATAAGGACTTGATTGGACATTCAGGATGGCTGGGTATGAGGACAAGAGACATATTGCAGAGGGGTCAACTCAGTCTTGGTGACAAACTTCCCTTGGACAATAGCACTACAAATGATGAGACTCATGCAGCATGGTATTAATCATAAGTCTACGAAGCAGGAGGAAACACAAACTCTTCATATGTTTGGAAGGATAACCAAACGGTGGAGGACACAACTCTATATAGCGAGAAAAAGATTCCTAAGGTCGTACTACATCCCATAGTCTAATGAACAAATGGACAGATGTGTTTTATCCAAGGGCGACTCATTATGCTGCCAATAAAGAAAATACTTTTCCCTTCCTCTTTTTGGGGTATATTTGATTTTTTTTTGTCTTTTTCAATAATTTTGGGAAAAAGAATAAAGGAATATTACGTTACAATGGAGGAACGAGTGTTGAAAACATACAAGTTCAAGGCACAAGGACAAGACTGATGTTCTAGTAGAATGATACTCGAGAAAAATCCTCCGGGGGCCAAAGGTGTTAAGACGCAGAACCAAACTGTTACAATGCTGGCATATAATGTATGCAAACGCGGTTAATAAAACACACAATGGTAACGTCCTTCGATGTAAGTTTAACGAGCCCGGAGAAGGTAAGCTCGGTGGTTTTTCATGTTTAGAGAGTTTGAAAAAACATAAAAGGAGACTCCGTTGGGGTACCTGTTTCGAAGATAGTCTAATTGGTTCAAAAAAGGGGTAAACTAGCACCGATAAGACGTCGATTCAAAACCATTTTAACGAGTGTGACAAGGACAAGATCACTCAGCCATTTTTTCATTTTTAAGGAGTCTGAAAAAAGATGAACTATGGACTCCATCAGGAATGTTCTTCTGGACCAGTTTAACGAGTGTGAAAGAATAAGGTCACTCAATGATCTTTTCAATTATAGGGAGTCTAAAAAGAGCTTAACTATGGACTTCGTGGGGGTTCATTCTTCGTAAGTTTAGTCCCTCAGGACTAAAAAAGGGATAAAATTATACATGGGAGTACTCTTCTATAGAGATGAAGTTCCATAGAGTATACCTTTGTTCATACAGTTGACCGTCTAGACCGAAAAAGGGGTAAACTACCGCCAGACAGACGTGACTTCAAATTTCAGTTTAACGAGCGTGAAATGCCACAAGATCGCTCGTCAATCTTTTCATATTTAGAGGGTCTGAAAAGGGCTTAAAAGAAGACCCGTTATTTTTTGGGAGTCCTGAGGGTGAGGTCAAGAGCGAAGAAGAATCATGCAAATGAGGCTCAAACTCATATTTAGGAAAAACTACAAGGACTCCCGAGCCTACAATGTTTTTAAGGGCAACATGAATAACATAATGCAACCAGGATCTACCTAGGGAATTCATGTTCCGGTAAGCTCTACCACTAAGTTGTGACACTTCTAAAGTAGAGATGATGGTTCTGTGTCACAACCTGATGGGATCGATCCTATGGTAAAGAAAAAAAACAATGAGATACAAAAATCAGGGTAGAAACCTAACCTATATGTTCAAGTTGATCGTCAAATTTTTTTTCCACAGACCGTCGAAAAATACTCAAAATTGAAAAAAAACGGTCCCAATACCTGATCAAATCCCTCCTATATAACTCCTGAATCACTCTAAATAATTTTTGGTATAAAGAAAATGATAAGGGAGGCCAAAAAAGTGACAAAAAGAGGCCAAAAAGTCTATAAATAGAAGCTGGCAGCTTATTATCACCATTGTTGATTTGGAAATTGATTCTAGAGCCAAAAGACCCCCTTTGATTAAAGTGGTGATTCCGGGAACTACAGTGGACGAAACGAACTTCTGTCTGGACCAAGTAAGTACAAACTCCCTTATCTTTCATTTTATGTCTTTAATTATGCATTGGGTTTCATTTTTTTGGGGGGCGTCGACCTTTAAAAGGTCAGCCCTAGGTCCACGTGGGCTGTCTCAGGACAAGCTGCGTGTACATTCATGCAAAGTAAACTCTGCCCACGTGTACACACGACTATCGCTAATACATCACGTGTGGGCCCCCTTATTGAATGTTAAAGACACAAAAAGCAAGGGTTTAACTCTCCTGAACCTTTTTTTTTTGCAGGATGTATGTCCATTGGAGAGAAAGAGAGCATGAAGAGGTGAATGAGTTGGTCGGGGAAGACCCCAATGCTGTGGCTACATTGATGCAGTGTGGGTTACTCAAGTTTTTTCTATGTCCTTTCATGCGGGCACAACCTAGGCTACTGAATGCCTTGGTTGACTATTGGCATCCGGATGTAGAGGCATTCATGTTAGAGGGGCAGTCATTGGTTCCCACGGTCGAGGACATTTACTTTTTGACTGGTCTCTCTAGGAGAGGGGAACCAGTCAATTTCTGGACTTTTCCTATGGGGCCGCATAACATAGCGGAACTGATAGGTTTATACTGTGTGGCTGATACGGACCGGGTGAGCACATAGGTGCCTATAAGAAAGATCACTAACCTATCGCTACAAGCGATAGTATTACTTATTGGGTGAATTATTGGTTCTGCAGCTCTACATCAGGCATCCCGCGCATAGATGAACTGTGTTGTCTAGTGCTTAAATGCATAAGTTTTTTATTGGAGTACCACTTTGCTTGAGTGCATGAAGAGGCAGTTGATAGATTACTGTTTGTGGACACATAGGAACTTCGGGTTTGGGACCATTCTGTGTTCATTATTTTGTGAGAGAGTTCTGAGTTTTAGTCCTCGAGTAGTGGTACAAGGACACCAGGCCTCTCTTCCGACTGTATGTAGATGGGCAATACTACTGCCGCGACAGGGTGTGGAAGGACCAATGAGTCCTTCGATGATGACTTTTTTGCATGGCTGTCACGACAGATCTTGGTTACAGAGGACTACCCCTATGCCGGGATTGACTTTTCAAGAGACCAGAAGATACCAGTACCTCCTGGTGAGGTGCGAGGGGAGATGGGTAAGTCTCCACCTTTGTAGTTTTTTTGTATATGTAATTTTTATGTTGTTTTGTTATATATATCATTTTTTTGTTATGCCTGAGTATTTGATGGATATGTGTTCATTGTGTGTAGATGTGGGACCAGTGCGACCGGCTGACTATGCGAGGAACAAGCATCATCCTCGACCAGGGGCCGCACCTGCCGCCGTCAGGGGACCAACAGTAGCAGGAGATCTTCCAGCCAGGGAGGCTGAGAGGGTACTGAGATGGGTTGAGCGTAACTTCACTGCGTTCACTCGCATGGTCCCGATGGCAGAGATTGAGGACCTACCACCATCTATGCAACCTCATGTAGTGGGGGCACCACGGACGTGGGTCCAGTTGTTTCGACGCTTAGCCAATGTTGTGGACCAGTATAACAGGGCCCACAGCCCTAACTTTAGCTAGAAATTTTTACATGCCACGAGCACTACCTGTATATATTTTTTGAGGGCATAATCCCTGTGACTCATTATTGGTCCTATTTTTTGAGATGCTTGCATCCGTCTATGTACTCTGGTTACTTTATGATATTATATATGGTTTTTTGGTTTTTTGTTTCTTATGGATCATGTGTGCAAAAATGTATTTACATGCTTATGTCAACGTTCTTTCATATGTGTGCAAGATGCCAATCTAAAATTTGATTAGCTAGAGTATCTGTAACTTGATTTAACCTCCTAGGAACATGAAAATATGTAATATAATCAAAGTTCCGTTCTAAGAGACGTACCCTAAGGAATCGTCAGTGTAAAGTTGGATCATGAACCTGATACACTCTGTTTAACTGAGACACAACCAGTTGAGCATCGAGATAGACCTGGAGATGAGAGATACCCAATGACAAAGCGTCACGAAGCAACTCAATAACTGCGCTATACTCAACAACATTATTTGTAGTGTCATCTAAGCATATACCTCCGAAAGATAATAGTTGGCCTTGAGGTGTAAATATTACCCAAGCTGTAGAGGCAAGCCTCCGAGTGTGCCGAATAGCACCATCTGCATACCCAATGAACACCTCAGAATCACTTGACATCTGCCACAGTGACGAAAGATAATATCAACGACATGTCCATAACACTAAAAGAAACTAAAAAGTAATAGTACAAAGACTATACATATGTTACAAAAGGTTACCCACAGTGACCTGCCTATGAGTAATACTTCTTGAGGTAGAGCTCATTTCTAGGCTCCGCCAAAGCATTCCCTTCAAAATCAACCAGACGATAAGCGCCCTTTTTTAAAACCTCTTTTATGATGAAGGGTCCGAACCACATGGGTTTGAATTTTCCTGCCCCCAGGGGGTCCTTATCTTGGTCATAGACTAGGACAAGGTTGCCTTCAGAGAAAACCCAAGGATGAATGGACCTATCATACTGACACTTGACCTTATGTTTGTGAGCCTCATTGGCCAGGGATGCATCACGACGCTGCTCATTGAGCTGTTCAAGGTATACTAATCGTTCTTCAAGTGGAGAAATGTTGGGCAATAATTGTACTTCCAACCTTAGAGACGGGATCTGACATTCGATGGGCAAGACTGTCTCCAACCCATAAATGAGTTGAAAAGGTGAAAATCCGGTTGCAGTGTTAACTGATGTTTGGTAAGCCCATAATGCCGAGTATAAGATCAAATGCCAATTTGACTTGGCTGAGTTGATAGTTCCCTGTAAAATAGTCTTAAGAGTTTTGTTTACAGCCTCCACTTGCCCATTTGTTTAGGGGTAGTAGGGTGATGAATGTTCTTGTCATAACCCAAGCTTTGATGTTAACTCGGTCATCATTTGGTTCTGAAAGTGACTGCCATGGTCAATGAAAATCTCCCTTGGGACACCGAACCTTGCTATTATCTTATTGAATAAAAAGAGAGCTGCAGTCTCTCCATCATATTTAAACGTTGGCATAGCTTCGACCCACTTTGTGAAGTAGTCTACAACTACGACGATATAGAGGTGCCCCCTTGCTGAAGGAGGACTGCAAGTAGTGTAATCAATCCCCCACTTGGTGAAGGGACCAACGGTGATGACAGGAAACATGGGAGCGGGATGTGCCCTCATCTTTCGAGAGAAGATTTGGCATGGATGGCACTTCTTGACCGATTCGATACAATATTTGATAAGTGTCGACCAGAAGTAACCTGCTCGTAGAATATTTTAGGCTATTGCCAACCCAGAAAAATGTTCGCCATAAGCTTCGGTATGGAAATCGTTAAGCACAATAACTGCTTCCTCATGAGTGAGACATCGATGTAGGATGCAGTCTACACCTCTCCGATACAATGTATCTTCGAGTATGAGATAATTCTTAGCCTGATGGCATATACGTCGACGCTCATCGAGAGAAGCAGTGGTGGGGCACTTCAAAGTCTGGAGATAGATAAGTATATCTCCATACCAGGGATCTGAATATGTGATAAAAAACATATCTCCTCGAATGGGCGATTCTTCAGGCATGTCACCTGACTCAACTGAAAGTTCCAAAATAAGTTCTGTGAAGACCATTGACTTTTTGGACTTTGCTGAAACAAAGTCTAAGTCAAACTCTTGGAGGATGACTATCCATCTACTGATTTTTCTGCCTATTACCCATCGTGTCAACATGTACTAGAATGGATTCATGATAGCAATGACGGTGGTCTTTCAAAATAGAACATAATGACGGAACCGTTGAACAACATGAACTGCTGCCAACGCAAGTTTTTTGATGTGAGAATAATTAAGTTCCGGTCCTACGAGGCCTCGGTTCAGGTAATAGATCACGTATTCTGCTAATAAGTCATCTTCCTGAACTAAAACCATGCCAATGGTTGACTCTGCTGCAGCCAGATATAATAAGAAATCCTTGTTATAGTTCGGTGGCCAGAGCAGAGGGGCAGTTGTGAGGGAATGTTTCAATGCGTTTAAAGAGCGTTGAGCCGCATCATCCCAGTAAAAGGGAACGTCTTTCTTCAGTAAGCACATAAATCCCTTGGTGATTTCAGCATAGTTGGTGATGAAGCGTTGTAAAAAGTTCACCTTGCCTTGTAGACTCTGAAGTTGAAGGATTGTACGTGGGGGGGGGCAACTGAATTATTTCCTCAACCTTGAGAGGATCAACCATGATCCTTGTTGTTGACACTATGAAACCTAACAATCGTCCTGATGTTACGCAGAAGATGCACTTGTTTGGATTCAGATGAATCCGAAAGTAGCGAAAACATTTGAAGATAAGTCGGAGGTGTGTGGGATGATCCGTTCTCTTGCGAGATCATGATGCTAAATCATCTAGATAGGCCTCGACTATATGCTTGAGGTCATGAAAAGCAAAAGACATGGCCCGTTGAAAGGTTGCTCCAACATTTTTGAGACCAAAAGGCATTTTACAATATGTGAATGTACCCCATGGGCAGATGAATGTCGTTTTGTGCTGGTCTTTGGGTTTGATTTGGATTTGATTATATCCCGAAAAACCATCCATGAAATAAAACGCTTCGCAACCCACACATTCATAAATGATTTGGTCGATGAACGGTGTGGGAAAATTATCTTTGGGACATGCCTTGTTCAAATCACAGAAGTCAGTGCATACACGAATCGTGCCTTGTTTTTTATTGACCGGCATGGGGTTTGACACCCATTGGGTCAAATGGATAGGATATATAAACCCGACTTTGAGAAATTTCTCAACCTCAACCTTAATGGCCACTGCTTTCTTAGGATTAACTGGACGAAGCTTCTGCCGAACCGGCTTGGCATCAAGATACGTTGTGATTTCATGTTCAACTATTCTTGGATCGATGCCTGGCATTTCCTCGTAAGACCAGGCAAAAACGTCGCAGAATTCTTTGAAAAGATCTATGTAGATTTGAATCTCTTTGGGGGAGCAGTCCGCTCCGACGAAGACATTCTCCATGATGCCAAGGTTTCAGGAGATATTGTTCGGTAAGGTTTTAGCGATAGTTTCCATATTACCCTCAGCATAAACCTCGTGTGTAGCTAAGGGATTAATAGGACAAGACCGCTCTCCCGTCATTGTCACAGTGAATTCTCCCACTTCAATTCAGCTTAACTCTCGGAGGAAGTATGATCTGTGATGAAGATCTTCCCAGGGTTTATCTAGACTAGTCATTTCTTCAATTATTGCTTCATCAGAGGGCAAGACTAAGTCCAATGAATCAGTGTGAGCGAGAGAACCCTGAGCCCAAATAGGCTCTAGAAGAGGATCTAACTCTTGTATAGAAGTTGGATCAGTGTGGGCTGAAGTTTGCTGGACTAAGGAGTATGCTACTTCAACTACGGATAAGGGCATGGACATGCCCGGGTGTCTTGTCTCATCCATTGTGGCCGATGGTGAAGGAAGGGTCCATGGATCGTCGAAGTAAGTCATGCGGAACGACGAAACTTGAAAAATCTCAACCTTATGGTGATTGGATAAAAACTTGATATTTCCTTGAGGGGGTGAGTAATCGAAGGTACCCATCAAATATGGGCACAAACCAACCCCTACGTTGACGACACCTGGTTGAGGATTATCTATCATCGGGATTGTGGATGCCCCCAAAGCAGGGTTAGGTCTGGAGAAGGATAATTGATCGATGGTCACTATCCGACCCTCGTGTGGAAACAACAAGACCCGGAAAACTGTAGCAACCACAACTTACATAGAATAATTCCAACTCCTTCCTAACAAGAGGTTATAGTCGAGGGGAGCATCGACTACCTCTACTTCGACACACATGGTCTTCCCTCCTAACTGCACAAGAAAAAAAGGAACGATACCATGTGGTCGAAACGAACAACCATCGAAAGCGGTGAGGAGAGTAGGTGACGGAGACAAAACGGGCTGGCCAACGACCTTCCAACATGCCAACGATGTAACGTATGTCGAGGCTCGCTCATCAACCACCGTGCAAAAAATATTCCGAGTAAAAGTTTTCGTGGTATAAGCCACTACTATCTGAAACGCTACTTGGTAAGGTAGACAAGGTTTTAATTCGGTTGTATCCAACATGATTGTACCCAGATTACAAGTCTCGGTAGATCCTAAAGCGGTTAACAAGGCTTTCCTCTGGGAAATGCAGCTTTGGAGGACCTCCAAAGCGGACATCGCACAAGGGGTTTGTGATAAATCCTCCACCACAGAGTAGTTCTGGGCGACCCTTGCATTTAGGTTACGAGAAGATTTTTTAAATGCACCTTTGGGAATGCGTGTCATTCTTTCTCCCAATGTCTTTTCAATCTGTAGAGGAAGAGATGGGAGGTCAGCTTCTTTACCCTTCTCAGAAGTGCTTGGTTTACTATAGTTGTGCGCTCTAGTCAATATAAAAGCGTCACCCCTAACCATATATACATTTGTGGATGCGGGGTTGTTCAGAGGTGGACATGGTTCCTGGCTGCCCCCTTCGGTGCTTGCAGAGGCTTGAGTTAGATTTTGCCCATGATGAAATGGATTAGTCAACACAACCTAATGTTTTTGCATCACAAACTTTTGGGCCTCTGTAAGTTGAGGACAGAGATGGGTCGGGTGGTCTTCTGCACACAAGTTGCATGGATACCTCGCCTTCCATTTTTCAGTGTTGTCCCCGCCAACATTATCGGTAAGTTTTTTATCCCCCTTACCCTTCTTTCGTTGTTTTTTCTTTCCTTCAGGCTGTTAGGTGGCCTTTGGGTTAGTCGATTGCACTGTTTGTACCTCCGACGTTTGGGTAGGGGGAGCAACCAAAGTAGTATTTTGGCTGGCCGCTGTGTGTTGTATAGATAACTACTGCAACTGCTTCATCAATTGCTCAATGGGCTTTGTGTGTGCTGAACCAACAATACCATCGGCATGTGGTCCAGCTCTCTATCTAGTTTTATCCAGTATTGAGCGTGGTGCATCTGACAAGATGTTGTATAATAAACCAGACGGAGAATATATGAGCTCAAATTGTTGAGCTCTCATGATAGCATCTTCTTCGGAGAATACACCTGACGTTGGGACGTCTTTGGATAATTGCAAGACCAAAGACTTAAGGAACCACTCAAGCAGGAATGATGGTGGGACTGGCACCTTACTGAGACTCTTCCGGCATCTCCATTCTCGAATGTGATCAGAGATATGGTCCGCTGTCATCTGCTTGAAATTGGCCAGCAGCTCTGTGTCAGCGTCGTATCTCACAGGTAACTGAAAATAGTTTAGGAAAGCCATTGCCAGCTCACTGAAGGAAGAGTATCTTGAGCGATCGAGCTCAATGTACCATTTCATTGCACTCCCAATGAGAGTACATTGAAACAATTGAAACTATACAGAGTCATCTTTTAATGAGTTAGATGAGCACCAAAGATGGAAGGTAGTCACGTGATCACCTGGATCTTCGTTAGGCTTGGATTCAAACTTTGAAATGTTTGAAGGAAACTTTGTCAACATAGGAGGCCAATGCGGATCATGAAAAATGGGGTCATTCAACAACCTTGTCAAATCAGGCAAGTGCAAAGTCGCCAGGAAGGGTAGTTTGGGTTGTTGGTGATAACCTGGGAAAAAGGGGCCTAGAGTTTGATTGGCACCAGGTTGCTAGGAAACGTTTGGCTGCTGGCCTGGATTTTGGTAGAAACCATGGCCCTAGCCAGCGTATGGATTTTGGATATGTGGAGACATCATCGACTGATTTCCCAAATAGGACATAGATGGTTGGGCATGCATTGTATTCAAAGGAATCTGGGAAGGATTGCCCCATGGTGGCCCCATGGGGATGGGCATAGTAGTTTGTCCAGGGTTCCATTGATTGTGGAAAGAATTACCCCAGGTCGACATTCCGGACGAGAGAACAGATCCCTGCCCTGAATTCCAAGGTCCTGCTGCGGAAGAAGTTCCTAGGTTTGCCCCCTGTGCAAGAATAGTACCCTACATAGGAGTAGATTGTCCAAAACTAGGATTGCCCCCAGTCGGGAAAGCGATTGATGAGAAGGCATTGTTGCCAAATGTTCTGTCCAAAGTAAATGGTGTCAAACCTACCGACATATTATGTGAAGGTGGTCCTTGACTTCCCGGTCCAAATAAACTATGGTATGTAGGTTGCCCGACAGATTGTTGATGCAAGCCACTGAGTGAAGGGGACGAAGGAGGGATATGACCTCCTCCGTAAGGGAAAGCGTTAAAAGGAGTAGGAGTGCCCCCCATGTGACCTTGCAGAAGAGCACTAGAGCTCCCTACCCCTAGACCTAAAGTCTATAAAGTGGAGTAGGAAAGTATAGGACTTGTACCCGAACTAGGCATCTTGTATGAGAACGGAGGGCCTGTCGCACTTGGTGTGAAAGGGGTTGTGGCCGCCGTCAAAGACGGGATCAGAACACTGTGCGATGTAGAAGCGGTCAAGACCATGGTGACTCAGACCGATGATGGTGGGTTAGGAGGTGAAAACTCTCCTGTGGTGACAACCATAGTGGGAATGGAAGAATTCCCAGAGGGAGTAACAACATTTGTTGCCATTACTGTGTGCAACACTGTTTGGTGCTCGTAAAATTGGATTGGTACGATGAAAGGTGCCAAGAAATCAGTGGTTGGGGTTTCAACCGGGCCAAGAGCGTGTGCTTCAAGGTCCAAAATGGTCGATTCCTCCGGGTGTTGGTCAGGCACAATTGCTTGTAACCTGATCGCTTCAAAAGACCCTTGTTGGTCTAGCTTTCGCCTCAATGGTGGCGGGGGTGGCTCCAGTGTAACCGGCAGCAGGCCAAGAAGCCTTCGTGACCGACAGAGGTCGTGATCCTCCAATGTGTGAGAAGATCAAAGACACTCTAAGTTAGTCTAAACGTTCAAAATTAACACACACTAAAAAAGTCCCTAGACGATAAGACAAGAAAACACTAAATTAATTGGAAGAACAGTTACAACAACCAACACTAGAGAAAATTACCGGTGCAAGTGCAAATTGAACACGGAAGCACCCTCTGGGTATACTTTTCAAAGTGTGGCTCGATGTCTATCCTAGGTACCGTGGTATACCCCCACAGTCACCTATGTATGTCCCTAAAATAGATAGGCAACTAGGTTGCCAGCGCACAAACAATCACCAGGCGGGTACAGTCGAAAGTCGGGTAGACCACAATGAGTAGGGTATCGAGCCCAAAACTTGTCAAGGGTATTGAAAGAAAGTGTTCTAGAAGACAACTAAGGACCTTGAACGGATTCAAGACCCACAAAGCCCCATGACAAATGCAATCAACGGAATCCCAAAACAAGCCCTCTATATGTGTTCTCCACTACGATTAGTCCATCTTTGGAGGGGTTATCTCCGCTACCTTTCCGCACGCGGCCTCGTGTTTATCCCCTGTGTTAGAGGGGGGTCCCAGATAACTTTCACGACACTGGACTTAGACACTCCCTAACTCAGACTCCAATGTTTGATTTTAAATGGCCTTGAAGAGTTT
>JZKD02S0092454.1:281982-296784 GCA_000966675.3 Picea glauca | reverse complement strand
AACTTTTACTTAATGCAAAATTTCAACAACTTTTCAAAATAAATATTTTTAATTTTCTAAGATTTTGGACAACAAACTCAAAAGAAATTTCACTTGACTACAAGCTACTTATGATGTAAGTAAACTGCAAAAACTTATGAAATAAATGAATTTTGCTTGGCTAATAATGCAGAAACACACTCTTCAACCAAACAAGAAAATGAAAAGAGATTTTTTTTTTTTTTTTTAAATGCTTAATAAAGCAAAAAAGGAAAAATACCAACAAGCAAAAACCAAGAAAAACAATTCTAGCCTAATCGCAGATCACAAATAATCAAGTCAAAAATCACCCACTAGCAATTTAAAAAAAATGATTCTCACACTTGTCTAAAAACGCTAAAAAATTCTTTTTTATGACAACTTTTAAATGAGAAAAAACAAGCTAAGGGTAAGATTAATCCTAAGCTACTGACTACTAAGACAGAGATTCAAACACCTCAGAGGTATAATTCTTATCAAGGAAAAGGATGACTGCCTTACCCTCAACAAAAAGTATCCTGTACAAGCACGCGACTGCTAATCTAACAACAAGCGTGTGAACGTACGTTGTATAGAGACAGAGGGCATGTGCACGCAGGCTGACCTTGTACAGGCCGCGTGTATATTTAAACTTTGAGAAAAAATGAAAACAGACAACCCAAAACCAGTAAGAGATCACTGATATTGATAACCAGGATCCCTTGAAGGCTTGGACACTCTTTTTAATAGAAAAACCAAATAATGTAAGGAAAATGATAAAGAAAAAACAATCTAAGATAGGATTGCAAACAACCAAGACTCAGACAAAATTCCAGAAAACCCCTGAGAATGTCTGATTCTGACATGGAAGAGGATGACTGCCTCCAAAATTCTCTGTACTCTACACGCTACTACTACTTCCTCAGCTAGCGTTCGCACGTGGGCTGTAAGAGAGTACGGCGTGGGTACACATGTGCAGATCTTATGCAAGCCATGTGTACCTTTGTGGGTTTCGAAAAACACAGTCAAGCAAATCAGAGAAAGCTGGTATGGAAAACTAGACTCTCTACTAGCTTAGACTTTACAGAAACTAAAAAAAAAAACCAGCAAGAAAAACAAGTCTTTTTCTTAAAACTACCCAAAAACACATAAAACTCCTAAGAACCCTAGACATCTCCCCAGTATGGTCGCCAATTCTGTTGTGAGGGAAATATCCTTATGGACTAGCAAATAGGGTTATGCTTTGCATGTAGATATGACCAAGAGAAAATCTACTTTATACCTTCATCCCCAAACTTAAATCCTATTTCTTTTTAGTAAAACATGGCTAGATCAACCTACTTCATTCCAGGCATTTGATGTCGATCCCTTGTCGCACTTGATCACTTGTTCACAGTTCTCATTTCCAATGCTAACCTGCATCCAAGACTAGCAATGACTACACATGCATCTTACCTATAGACTAACATGTTAGAGATTCAAACATGCATTTAACAAATTATGAATAAATCATGAATTGGGATGGGGAAAGCATTTTCTTTATTACTTTGAATGAGTCAACTTACAAAAATTCGAGACCAGCCACCGTTCCGTGAACCTGATCCTGGGCTCCTCTTCAACTGTCCTCCAACTTCTTTGCTTTGTCTCTCTTCTGGCATAAGGATGGCTAAAGGGTTGGGACAATGGGAATATGCAAATGGGCAAAGTTTCTTTGCTATATTTTTCCTCCTCCAAATAGGACCCCTAGCCCTTCTTTCATAGGCTAGAAGAAGCTAGGTATTTGGACAAACCCTCGGCCATGCATGGCCGGGAATTTCAGTTAACTCACCCAGAGCTATGTGTTATGTCGACAACTTTCCTTTTTTCGTGCTTTTGTCTGTCCACGCGGGCTGTTTGAGGTCAGCTAGCGTGTACACATGTGCAATAATGGAGTAGGGTGCATGGGCCTTTGTAAAAGAGGATTTTTAAAGACTTGTTCAACATTGCTTTGGCAAAGAAGGGATCTGAGATGGCCTAATGCCAGGTAAACATGTATGGTGCAAATTAGGGTTATAATAGTAGGTGATGAAGAAAAATCTGAATTTGAAGGAGAACTGAACCTAGAAGGAGAACTGATTAGTGCTCCAGAGGAACTAAGAAAGTATAAAAAGAAGAACAAGCTACTTAGGGCACAACTTCAAGAATTTGAAGAATCACATCAATCAAGAGAAATATATGCATCAAGAACCATCAAAGAATCAAAATAGATCATCTGTGATTTGAAGTCCCAACTCATAGAGGCTAAAAGAATTGAAGAATTCATTTCAAAACAACTCAATGGTAGAAAACAAGTATGTGAGAAGCTAGAGGCTGAGATTGAGTTGCTAAAAGGTGAATTTAAAAAGAAAAGAAGAGATCAAAATTTGAAAATAGTTCAAAAATCTTGGATGAAATTCTCAGTAGTCAAAGGTCACCAAACAACAAGACTGGTTTGGGATACACGTAAGACTCAACCACTACATCACAAGGAGAAACCAAAAGGTCAATCAGTTATGCAGATGCTGTAAAAATCTCCTTAAGAAGAGAAGATGATAAGGCAAATATGATACCATTGAAAATTGTTCCACATAAACAAAAATCAACACTCCCTACTAGAGTAAAATATGACAAGAAAAATACAATCACTAGAAGGAATCCCCCTAATAAATATCTATTTATTGGATATTGTTAGTCTTGCAATAGTTTTGGACATAAGGCAGTACACTACAAAGCTTATGAACAATACAATCATAGAAATGTCCAAAGATATAAGAACAATAAGTACAATACAAAGAAGAGAAACTATAACTCATTTTCTCCTTTGCAAAACTTCAATATTGAATGCCAAAAATGCAACAACTATGGCCATAAAACCAAAGAATGTAGATTACCAATGCAATCCTGGAAGATAGGAAACCATAATAAACAAAATGAGAAGATATGGAAAAGAAAATATGAATTACAAAGGAAGAAAAATGATGCACCTAAAGTTGATGAAGTTAATAGTAGAAGAATGGAATATAAAAATCAAAGTTTTGCATATAAAGTGAATCAAGCTCAAGAAAGGAGGGATCCTAAATAAGAATATGACACAATTGTAGTTCTTGATGATCTCCTGCAAATCAATAGTCCACTACCCAATAAGAGAGAAATAGAAAATGGAAAATCTAAAGAAGAAGATGAAGAAGTTTTTGTTACACAAAATAGTGATGATGATGAATCTTCAATAGTATACCAACTAGAAGAATTGAGTGATGATGATATCAAAAGTTTTCCAATGTTGTTTTAATGATCCATTGAAACTCCTTCTCAAAAATCATAAACAAAGAAAGGAAGGAAAAATTAAGGAAGACTTAAAATTGTTCCTGTTGATACTCCTATGAGTATTGAAGCACAAAAAAATGAATAGATAACTAGGATCATCGAAAGCATCATGGTTTGATGGTATAACTCTATGCAGGTTCTGACATGGCTAGTTGCAGGTCTTCATCTGCCCAGGATTAATGTCATTTATGTATTCTCTCATCGAAGTTATGGTTTCTAAGGAAGATCTGTCATGGTACATGGCCAATACATATGTTCAAGGATTGTGATAGGAAGAGCATATTATTCTTGAAACAATTGATCTATGTTCTAGTTGAGAAGTAGTATTTGAAGTGGAAGAAAATTGCAGTGGTAACATATTGTTCATATCGCATAGAAGACAAGGGGAGTTATTCTTATTTCCATGATTGGGTGTAGCAACATAGACACAGGGAGCATCACCTCAAGGGGAGTATCATCCTAAAGGGAGAAAGGAAAAATCCCTTTTTGTCATTGTTATCAAAGGGGGAGAATGATCAATAAAATCTAGTTAAATATTGAAAAAGGGGTTTTATTGTGTTTCCATCAATACCAAAGGGGGAGAATGTTGGACTCAGTAGCTTGTTATTGTCATTGATGTCAATAGTATGATAGTATGCATAGTTTATGTCAAATAGTGTATGCATAAATTATGTCAAATAGTTAGCAGAAGATGAAAATGTCAAAAAATATGCAAAGATTCAAGTTCATAAGGAAGGACTCTAATCAAAGCTCAGAAGGGAGAGTGCATTGTAGAAATTCTATCGGGATCAAAATCCCCACAGGAAAACTACAAAATATTCAAGGAACAATATTGTTCGTTGACATAGTTTTCAAGAGTAATCGCAACCATGAGATCAGTTAGAGCCATTGATCAAAGCCAAGTTGAAGTATAGCATAAGTTTCGAGACATTGGAGACAAGGCACAAAGTCCCTGATTAAAGGACTACTATCAGATATCATCGGGAAAGATCTCATCCATTGGATTAAAGATAAGTAGAATTGGTCAACCTCGGTGCTGACCACTTCGGTGAAAAGGAGTTTGAATTGAACCAGAATTCTCGAAGCCAAAATTCATGAAGAAACGCCACATGTCTTATCTAAGGAAAACTTTGAGAAATATCCCAACCATTGGATTGAGTAAAGTGGAAGGATAGGATAAGCAAGGCCAAAGGCCCAAGATCTTGAATAGCCAAATTCTCGACAACCATTGGATCATGTTGATATGTTAAAGAAGGACCATTAAATGAATTCAAGTTACTCGAGGTGTATTCTTCGGGGAATCTCACTCCAGGAGAATTTGGAAGTGGGAAAAAGAGAATAACCTAAAGTATCGAAGGTCGAAATGAATATGGACCATTGATCTAGAACTGATCACAATCATTGGATGAATCCAAGTGGAAGGATAGCATAAGCACTTCCATGTTGACCACTTCGGCGTTGACCAACTCCGGTGAAAATTGGAGCAACAATTGCCTCGAGCTCCAAAGCTCCAAAATCCTGAAGTCATGAACTTATGTCAACCATCAGATCAGAGGAAGAGCAGGGAAATCATGTCAACCGTTGATCTATTCAGAGTGTGCCAAGGATGAAACTAGTCAACTCTGGTGCTGACCACTCCGGAGAAAAAGGGACTAGAATAGGTAAGTGTACCCAAAGGCCGAAGCCCCGAAATCATGACAAGCGTTGATCTAGAGTGAAATATGATAGTCATTAGATCATATTTGTGTAGCAGTAGTCAAATCTGGCATTGGCCACTCTAGTGAAAAGAATCCAAGAACAAGTAAGATTATCCAAAGATCAAAGCCCTGAAGTCACGTCAACTGTTGATCTAGAGTAAAACATGAGAATTGTCAGATCACAAGGAGACGGTCAACTTTGACGCTGACCACTTCGACAGAAAAGGGATTAGAACATGTAAGCTCATCTAAAGGCTGGAGTTTTGAAGTCACAAAGTAAGACACATGGTACACACAGTAAGAGCCCACGTCATCATATCCCATGTTGGCAAGGACACATGGCACAATCAGATGATGACAAGGGTCAAGGTCCAGTTGGCATTTTAGGTTTGTGTAAGTCATAAATCTAAGTGACACGTGGAAGCCACTTAGACAGTGCCACATCAACAATGATGTTAGCAAGCTATGTCACTCTGGGAGTATTTCCTTTAGGGATATCTAGTTTCTCCTACCAAAAATCACCCAAGCGTCGAAGGCCGAAGTCACAAGTTAAAGTTTGGCCATTGATCTAAGATCCTATAAAATATTTCTTGAATGTTCGATCAAGTACAATGGAAGGATAGAGCAAGCGTGAATCATGAAGTAATGCTAACCGTTGATTTACTTCGGGAGCGCTCATGACAATTTATCAAGCATAGTGGAAGGATAGCATAAACAGAGGTGTTAAATGACAACAAGCGGTCACCACCATTCTATGACTTATTCAGTTGGTAAAACTCTGGAGGGATTGAAATACTTCAGAGTTCGAGTAGCCTGAAGTCCCAAAGTCATGAATAGTTGAATACCTGAAGAATGAGAGCCCCTTTGTGCCTAAGCCCATAGTCCTAGATCCTATGCATGTGAAGGTTATTAAGTAGGGAAGTGTTGCTACACACTCCGGTGGAATTTGCTCCAGAAGAGTTGGAAGAGTGCAAAGACTGGAGTCCCAAAAACGTTGAAGTTATGAAATGAACGAGAATTGTTCATCGTGCAAATAAAACATGATCGTCCGATATAATATACACACCTCGATGAAATTCACTCCGAAAGATTGAATGATTGCAAAGGATGGAATTCCTAAAGGATGAAGTTACAAAGTAATGATAGTCATCCATCTCAACGTGAAATTAATGTGTGATCGTTGATCTTGATAAGTGATTAAGCACTCATTTGGCTTAGCGGCTAGTCACCACTTGTGGTCATATGGAATAGAGGTCCAGAAGAGTTTCTATGTGACATTTAACACACATAATGAGAAATTTATCTTGGTCAAGAAGGAACGTTAAACCAGATAGGATCTGGACATTGTCCCAAGTTATCTTAAGTAACTCAATACATGCTATGCATTAGAGAGATAATAAAAAAGATTAGATCTGATCAACAAAAATTGAGAATGAAATAAAGAGGCATGAGATTGAGTTAAAAGCGAAATCTATACATATCAGTGATCGATTTATGAAAATCACTCTCACTAATTTGAAAATCCTTTACGACAATGTTTGAATTATAATGAAGAAAAAAAAATGTTATTATTGTTAATCTAAATGAAGAGGTGTGATGGTCTAAACAAAGGGACACAATGCTTCATAGCTCACACCAGTTGGAAGATTATATAAACGAGAAAGAATGGTGAGAAGAAGGTGTCTTTGTAGTCCAGATCAAAAGATCAAAATAGAAGTAGATTCCAAGAAGACGAACTGATGATTCTTATACAATGAGGGTGGAAGGGAGGAGCATGGAAGGATTCATATCGTTTACTAAGTAAGTCTAATATAAGAGATTTGGTGCTTCTCGTGGTTGGTTCCCTAAAGACAATTGAGTTGGTGCTTCCTAGGGTTGGTTCCCTAAAGTTAATGGAGTTGGTTCTTCCTGGGGTTGGTGCCCTAAAGACAAGGGAGTTGGTGCTTCCTAGGGTTGGTGCCCTAAAAACAAGGGAGTTGGTGCTTCCTAGGGTTGGTGCTCTGAAGAAGGGGATTTGTGTCTCCTAGAGTTGGTGATATAAAAAGCATTTGTGTCCTTCACTATTATTTAAAAAACCTTGTAATTTCTATTAGAAATATTTATATAATTGATTTTACATACAATTCCATTGTTGAGCTATTATGGTAATCAATAAAATATAAAAGTAATTGCTAATTGTTGAAAAAGGGTAATACTGATTCACCCCCGTTCTCAGTGTTTTGACACTATATCATAGGGAAAAAACTTGTATGTAGAACCCTTGAATACCCTAACCCTTAGGAAGGAAACAAAAACATAACAGACAAGACCTATTGTTGCACAACTGTGTCTACTGCATTCTAGTTGCAAAATTACTACATATTTCTTCCTGTTAGGAATTTGGGAATTTCAACACTGCATTATTCTTTAGCTTGGAGTCTAACTCCACATGAGTAAAAAACAATATAGTGGTCTCTCCATCACACTTATTTGGGATCTATCCCATTGTATTCCCCTTTTCGCCCTGATCGTAGTCGTACCTTTCATTTTTAAGCCTTTTTTCAGTGGACTGACCCCTTCCCAGCTTCCCTATTTTTCCGCCTATCCCATTATATTCCCCTTATCTCCCTGATCTTCATGTTACCTATGACTTATAATTCCTTTTCTATGGTCCCACCCACCCATTTTCCCTTACCCGCTCCCCCCCTCTGCAAATGGCCAACACTCGCAACCAAGACCAGCAAGCTTCCATGAATGAAGCCAAGGAATCCATCCAACATGTGACATCTGATATTGGCTCTACCAATTCCCACCTTGTGCAATTTGAGACCCACATACAAACACCATGGAAGCCAAATTCATGAACCAATTTAACACCCTCATGTTTGATGTCAACCAGTTGTTGAACCGCACTCCAGGTCCTTCATCCTCGGACCAACCAGATGTTGTTGATTCCTCTCATTCTCTTCATTTTCAATCCAACTCCTTTCATCGTGACCCCCTTCTTCCATGCATTGAGGTCAATAAATTTGATGGCTCTGATCCCACAGGTTGGGTCACTCAAATGGAGCATTATTTTTCTCTACATGGTATTACTAATGAGTTTGTCAAACTTTGCTATGTTGTCCTCTATCTAGATCTTGATAGATGGCAATGGTGGCAATAGCATAAAAATTCATGTCAGGGGTATATTGCATGGACCCATTTTTTTGCCGAGCTCTATGACCGCTTTGACATTGATACCCATTATCTCGGTTGTTTGACCAAGTTGAAATAGTCATGCATAGTGGAAGACTTTATAACTGCTTTTAAACATTTGGCCTTTTGAACTGAAGGCATGCTAGATGCATTCTTTTATGAATTCTTTATCAATGGCCTAAAGTATGAAATCTGATCCCAGGTTCTCATGGCCGACCCTCAGACTTGGTTGGAAGCTATTAAACATGCGAAAAAATCCCAACAAGTTGTTTTTTCCCAGAACAAAAAACCTTCTTTTATTCCTCTCCCTCGACCCACTAATCCTAACCCCCTCGCCACTCTCCTCAAGGTCCAAAAATTAACTAGGGATGAAATGGTTTAACTCCAACTGAAGGGTCTTTGCTATAATTATGATGAAAAATATTTTCCGGAGCACAAGTGTAAGAAACAAAATCATTTTATGGTCATTTATGAAGATTTTCCTGAAGAAGATGTGACAGTTCCCCTTAGCGAAGAGCCTTCCCTTCATGATGCTACCAAGGATCCCACTGACCCAAGTGAATTTTACCCACTCATTTCCTTGCATGCCCTCACTGGCTTCTCTGCTCGAAAAACCCTCAAGCTCATTGGATATATTAAGAATATGAAAGTCATCATCCTTGTTGATAGTGGTAGCACCCACAATTTTATTCATTATCGCATTGCCTAGGAAACCAATTGCTATATTCGTGATGTCAATAATTTTAAAATCATGATAGTCAATGGTGGGTCCATGAAATGTGGTGGGTGTTGTGAAAATGTACGTCTTTAAATTGGATACTACCACCTGAAATCTCATATGTTTTCCATTGACATGGGTGGTTGTGACATTGTGCTAGGTGTTGAATGGTTACACACTTTGGGTCCCATTCTTATGGATTTTAAGGAATTAACCATGCATTTCAAATAGGAGGGATAAAGGTATCAATTCCAAGGTCTCACAACTAGTTCTCCTGAGATCATTAGTTCCCATCGCATGGAAAATCTCCTCAAGAAAGGCCACTCCGTTATTATTGCTCAACTCCATTCCATTAAAGCGGTTGAGACACCATCTGTGCATCCTGAACTCCAAGCTATCCTCTCCAAACATCAAGTTATTTTTTCCACTCCTCAGGGACTTCCACCTTCTCATGGTGTTCATTATCATTCAACCCCCCTTGTTCCTGGCAGTCTTCCCCCCAATGTTCGCCCTTATCATCATACCTTTTCTGAAAATAATGAAATTAAGAAAATAGTGGAGGAATTGCTCCAAGTAGGTGTTATCTGCCCCAATACCAACCCTTATTCTTCTCATGTGGTCACGGTACTCAAAAAAGAAGTTACTTGGCGCATGTGTCCTAACTTTCATGTAGTTAATAAACTCACCTTCAAGGACAAGTTTCCTATTCCTATCATTGATGATCTCTTGGATGAGTTGAGTGGTGATCAATACTTCACTAAACTTGATCTTCATTATGGCTACCACTAGATATGTATGCAAGAAGCTAGCATCCCCAAGACTTCCTTTCAAAATCACGAGGGTCACTAGAGTTCTTGGTCATGCCCTTTTACCTATGTAATTCCCCCTCCACCTTCCGAATCCTCATGAATCATGTCTTCCATTCTTTTCTCCGTCATTTTTTCTTAGTTTTCTTTGATGATATTCTCATTTATAATAAAACTTGGCAATCCCATCTTGCCCATGTGGATCTCCATCTACTCTCGCAGCACCAAATTCTCCTCAAACACTCTAAATGTGCCTTTAGCGCCTCAAAAGTCGATTACTCGGGTCATATTGTTGGCAAGGCTGGTGTTCGGGTGGATCCTAGGAAGATTGAAGAAATGCAGGATTGGCCTCGCCCCAAGACTATCAAAAGCTTGCGTGGTTTTCTGGGTTTAATAGGCTATTATTGCAAGTTTTTTCATAATTATGGAAATATTGTGGTGCCTCTCATTGCTCTACTTAAACATAATTATTTCACTTGGACTCTCATAGATGATCAGGCCTTTCAAGCCTTGAAGGCAGCTATGTGCACTACTTCGGTCTTGCCCCTTCCTGATTTCACAAAGACCTTTTTCCTGGAATGTGATGCATTTGAGAGAGGAATTAGAGTCATTCTTATGCAAGAGGGAAAACCTTTGGCCTTTACCAACAAACAATTGTCAGAATTCCATTTGGGACAATCAATATATGAAAAGGAAATGTTGGATATTTTGCATGTCCTGGATCTTTTGCACCCTTATCTCTTGGGGAAATGCTTCCAAATTAAGACAGATCATCAAAGCCTCAAATATTTTCTGGAGCAACGACCTTCCTCCCCAGAGAAAAAAAATGGGTGACTAAGCTCTTTAGATATGATTATGAGATCATTTACAAGAAATACAAAGAAAATGTGGTTGTTGACGCTCTTTCAAGAAAATATGAAGATGAAGGGTCCATTTTCTCCCTCTCCTTCATTGTACTCAATTGGCTCCAAGCTGTTCACCAAGAATAGCTCCAAGATCCTAAAATTTCACACATGATCTAACAATTGTAAGCCAACTCTCTAGTTTCACCAAGGTACTCTTGGCACAATGATGAGATCGCTACAAAGACCATTTTTATTTAAGTAAACAATCAGAACTTAAATACACGATGCTTTCTGAGCTTCATGCTACACCCACAACTAGGAAATCAGGGTTTACCAAAATCCATGACAGGGTCAAACGCTCTTTTTTCTGGGATGGTATGAAAAAGGACGTTCACACTTTTATGGCATAATGTGATTTTTGTCAACACAATAAGGGAAAACCAATCAAATCTACTGGCACACTATAATCAATTTCGATTCCACCCGCTATTTGGAGGGACATCTCTATGGATTTTATTATGGTATTACCTAAATCAAGCAATAAGTCATTCATCACGGTGGTCGTTGATCATATTTCCAAGTATACTCATTTCTATGCTCTTCAACACCCATTTACCACATGCATTCAGGCTTAACTTTTCATGGATCATATCTTTAAGCTTCATGGTATTCCTCATTCTATTGTTTATGATCGAGATCCTAGTTTCACCAACAATTTTTGGCAAGAATTGTTTAGGCTACAGGGCACCCAATTGCATCTCAACACTGCCTATCATCCCCATACTAATGGTCAAATTGAAGTTCTAAACAAGTGTTTGGAGACATATTTGAGGTGTTTTTCCTCTAAAATAGAAATCAATGGGCTCAATGGTTACCATTAGTTGAATGGTGGTACAACACTTCTTACCATACAACTACTTGCATGACTCATTTTGAAGCAATATATGGACAAAATCCACCTTCCATTATCTCCTACATGCCAGGTGTCTCGAAGGTCTAGGAGGTTGACCAAACACTTACAGTTCGAGAGGATATTATCTGTACCCTCAAAGAGAATTTGGTCATGGCTTAAAATCACATGAAGCAACAAGCAAATCAAGGTCACTTAGAACATCAATTTGTTGACAGAGACCAGGTATTTCTTCGACGACAACCTTATAAGCAAACTTCATTCAAGACTGAATATTGTCAGAAATTGGCGCCCAAATTTTATGGTCCTTATACATTTCTCAAGTGTGTGGGACAGGTGGCCTATCAGTTAGCTTTTTACAGTCCTTCTAAGCTCCATCCTATTTTTCATGTATCATGTTTAAAGAAGGTGATTGGAACTAAGTGCCAAACTCAAACCAACCTTCCTGAGTTGGATGAAGAAGGATCCATATTGTTGCATCTACAAGCAGTTTTGGGAAAGCGTGAGCGTCATCTTCATCAACACACCAACAAGGAAGTGTTAGTCTAGTGGAAAGATACAACTCCAACAGATGCCACCTGGGAGCCAACTACCATTCTGCAACAATTTCCTCATCTCCAACCTTGAGGACAAGGTTGATTTTAAGGGGCAGGGCATGTTGGGGACCTAACCTCCCTAGCCCCTCAAGTGGGTATAACAATATATTTCCATGCAATAAAGGTCAATATTAATAAGACCTAGAAATAAGGAGGAATAAGTCAAATGTAAGAAGACCTAATAGAAGTTGTTTCTTCTAAAAGGATCTTCCTCTAGATTGTTCTTTTGGACAAATAAATTTAGTATAAATAGGAGTAGAGAGTATGAGAAGTTTTGTCTTGAAGAATTATTGTAATAGAGCTTTGCTCTATTGGAGTTTTCCCCCTCGAAGAGGAAAGTGGACATTGTTTTCTATCCATAAAGGTATAATTATGGTGTTGTGGTTCCATATAATTTTTTGTTCCGCTGTTATCTCTACAGTATTTCCGTATTCTTTTGTTATCTCGGTGTTATTCTTTGCATTATTTCTCTTTTCTACTAATATGATATACCTGATACCTTACATCAATATTGAACACATGTCGCAACGAGTCCATGCATGAGTCTCAAATTTCTGATGTACGGGTACAAAATGGGTGTATTTTATTTACAAAGTGTTCATTGTCGTGAAGATGTATAATTAACTTTTATTAAATTAATAAATAATTATTAATATTTTAATTATTTGTATAGGACTATATTAAAAAATTAAAAAAATCATTTTTACACCAACTAACAAACATACTTGTGTGGAGGTGCAGACAAATCGTCAAAGCAAAAGTCTTCACACATAAGCGACATCACATTACACATTGCAATATTGCACATTTGTCATAATAGGTGCATGTACGAGTCTCAAAGTTTCGATGTACAGGTACGAAACGGGTGTATTTTATTTACCAAGTGTTAGTTGTCTTGAAGATGCATAATTAAATTTTATTAAATTAATAATCAAATTTTATTAAATTAATAAATTATTATTAATCTTTTAATTATTTGTATAGGACTATATTAAAAAAATTAAAAAATCATTTTTATACCAACTAACGGAGTACTTGTGCGAAGGTGTGGAAGCTATATTTGTGCGGACTATATGTTTGTACTGAATATGTGTTGACGAGTTCAAATGTCTTATCAAACAAGTAAAGGAGAACGTTCAATGACAAGTCCCAATTAGACCTACTCTCGTTTGGTGTAGCATTTTCGACTAGTATGTGGGTATGGTTGTTGCTTAGAATTAAAAGAAGAAAAGGGGAAGGCCATCGAATTGTCCCCCAAAGAGTTCTAATTAATTCTAAGTCTAATCTAAACTAGAAGAAATCTAATCTAATCTAACTACTTCTAACTTATCCCAGGAGCATAACTAAAGGATGAGTATGGTGAAAGATAATACCACTAGAACCATAAATAGTTCATGTATGCCAATGATAGGTGATAATAATAGTTCTACATATACATCAACAATTAGTTTTAAAATGCATTTATAACATTATTTCCATACTCATAAGGAAAAATATGACAACATGAGTAAATAGAATAGAGTGAAGAAATAATTCATACAACAAAATTCTATGCTACTTAGGAAGAAAACCAATGCACAAAGAAAAGTCTCATATACATTCACCAAAGTCACAAATTTATGGGATGCATGTTGCTCTTTATTCATTCAGAAGTAATAGTATCATCTTTCATTTCAAAGGGGAAAAGTCCCATCTTACATTCAATGAACTCTCTTTTTAAAAACAAGAGAGACTCTTCATCTCTCGTTGCTGTTCATTTCATTTTCCCTTTTGTTTTGTCATTTTACATTTCAAAATTTGTTTACATTTTCAAAAATTAATATGTGGGAGTTACAAATAGAAGATAGAGAGACTCCTGAGTGGTTATTCTCGCCCTGATGCAGTTTACACATGATATTCATCTAAAATGTTATTGACTCTACCCCTTGGTGTCTTCTTCTATTCCTCGTGACTTTTCTAGTCATTTATGGTGTTTGTCTACTAATTAAGATCATTCTAGATTCTTCTCCTCTGTATCAGCTTTCAATAGTTCTCTTGTTGGTCGAATTTCATTGCATGTAGCTTGAGATATGACTATTGGAACATAACATAGTCTGTTCTTCAACTAAATTCGGGTCTCTTCTGTTGGCAAATTCAGTGGATAGAATGCAGTGATGGTTGTTGTCATTAATGGCAACAGTAGAGACAGCAGGATAAGAAGGATAAAACCTCGTGGGGATTTGGAAGTAAAATCTCAGGAGGAACAACCTTGAAGAAAATGCGCGCAGCAAGAGCTTACAAAGGAAAAAGGAAGAAGAGTCAGTGACCGTAGGATCTCATACAAATTTCCCAAAAGAACGAGAGCCGTCAGATCTTCAGAAGCTGCGCAGAGGTTAAACACAGTGGTTAAGTCCTACTGTGTAGAGGTGAAATCCCGAAGGATTAGGAACCGTCCATTCGCAAGGACAGGTGGCATAAGATCGAGCGCTATCGGAGATATGCTCATCGGCAAATCGGGAATCGGAGGTTCATGAGTCCATGAACAATGTTAACGAAAACCCCGAAATCGCGAGACGCGATTTCGCGATTTGATCGCAGCTGTTAAATCAAGCAGGGATCTGGACCGTTCATTTGTATGGACATGTGGCAGCCAAGAGGTCTCATCGGAAATTCGGGGATCGGGATTTCATAAGGCAAAGTTCACTCTACAACGAAATCCCCGATTTCGCGATATG
>JZKD02S0092454.1:211198-229394 GCA_000966675.3 Picea glauca | reverse complement strand
TGTGTGGTCCACTTTCTTCTCCTTCTTTTTTTGGGTGCAAGTATTTCTTAACTTTCATTGATGACTTTTCCAGACGTACTTGGGTTTACTTCTTAAAACTCAAGAGTGAAGTTTTGACAAGTTTTTGGCCTACACGACCCTTGTAGAAAATAAATCTGGACATCAAATTCAAAGGTTAAGAACATATAATGGAGGCGAATATGTGAACAATAATTTTGCAAGCTACTGCACTACATAGGGAATCCAAATGCAACACACTATTCCATATACACCACAAAAAAATGGTGTCGCTGAGAGAAAGAACCGCACATTAAAAGAAATGGATAATTGTATGATCCAATCTAAGGGATTAAGTCTAAAGTATTGGGTGGAAGCCATCAACTGTGAAAATTACATAGTAAATCGCACTCCCACAAAGGCTCTTAAAAATATAACACCGGAAGAAGCTTGGACTAAAATTAAACTAGATGTAAGTCACTTCCGTGTATTTGGTAGTATAGCACGGGCTCACATTCCTGATGAGAAAAGGAAAGCATTGCAGCCTAAAAGTGAGAAGTTTATATTTTTTGGTTATTTTGAAGATGTCAAAGGTTACAGACTTATTAAATCACATTGTAATGAAATAATTATTAGAAGAGATGTTAAATTTGATGAAAATCTCTTGGCCTGTGAGCCTAATTCGACGATTGTGCTTTCTTCGACCTGCGAGCCATCTTTGACGTTTGTGCCTTCTTATGATCTAGTTTCTTCTTCAGATGATGACAGTGAGGATGAAAATACACCTCTTCCTACTCACCCTCCTCCAGATGAGTCCTTTGAACCTGAAGCAACACGATCTCCACCGCTTCCTAGATGGGTCTGTTCAACACGAGAAGCAGTTGGTGATCTTGTCGGTGATCCTTCAGATCAACGTCAGACACGTTCACAGTTCCAATCAGCCTCTTCTCTTTTGGTTCAAGTTTCAGAAACCCATGATCTAGAGACATTTTCAGAAGCTTCAGGTCATCCAGATTGGGATACCACAATGAATGAAGAGTATCTCTCTTTAATGGCAAACGATACTTGTGTTCTTGTACCTCTTCCAAAAGGAAGAAAACTTGTTAGATGCAAATGGGTCTACAGAAAAAAGTATGCATCAGATGGAAGTGTTGAAAGACACAAGGCTTGGTTAGTTGCCAAAAACGTTTCCCAAGTTGAAGGAATTGACTATAATGAAACCTTTTCCCCTGTAGAAAAAATGAATTCCATCCACCTTGTTCTTGCCCTCTCCGCCTCACATAAATGGGAGGTCCATCATATGGATGTTAAATCCTCCTTCTTGCATAGGGATTTGCAAGAAGAAATCTACATGGAACAACCTTATGGCTATGTCCAGAATGACTCTAGCCTTGTTTGTCACCTTAAGAAATCTCTTTATGGTCTCAAGCAACCTCCCCGAGCTTGGTATGCCAAAATGGATAGCTTTCTTATTGCCACTGGATTCTCTAGATGCCATTCTGATCCTAATGTCTATACCAAGAGAGTAGGAATCCATCTCATAATCCTTGTCCTTTATGTTGATGACCTTATCCTTACTGGTAGTGAAAAAACTTTTAACCCATGTGAAAACTAGCTTTAATAATAAATTTGAAATGACAGACTTAGGATTTTTGCACTATTTCCTTGGCCTCCAAGTTTTGAAAACCAATGAAGGAATTTTTCTTTCCTAGTCTGAGTATGCTTGTGACCTTCTTCGTCGCTTTCACATGGATGATTGTAAACCAACCCCTTCTCCCTTCCAGTCTAGAGTCAAGATTTTTTCCACCTGTACTTCTCCTGAAGTTGATGCCACCCTGTACCATCAAATAGTTGGTAGCCTCTTATACTTGACTCATACCCGTCCTGATATTTCCTTTGTTGTTGGTCTTGTTGCCCAATATATGCAAACACCCCATGAAATCCATTGGAAAGAAACTAAAAGGATACTTCACTATGTTCGTGGTACAATTCAGTTCGAGATACATTACAGTTCAGGGGGACTCCTTTATTGGTTGGTTTCACTGATTCAGTTTGGGCCGACGACCCTGATGATCGGAAGTCTACTGCAGGTTATGTTTTCATCCTTGGTTCAGGACCTGTCACTTGGGCTTGTAAGAAACAATAGGCTATTTCACTTTCTTTAGTAGAAGCATAGTACCGAGCAACGGTAAATGCAAGTCAGGAAGACCTGTGGCTTCGATAGATCCTTTCAGAGTTTGGATTCTAGCACCAACATCCAACCAACCTTTGGTGTGACAATCAAAGTGCCATCAAGCTCACCAAATAACCAATTCAACATTAGCGTAGAAAATAGTTCGAGCTACACATGCACTTCATCAGAAATCTCATTCATGATCAAGTTATTTAAGTGCTCTTTTTCCCTACAAAAGATCAAGTTGTAGACATTTTCACAAAGTCTCTTATAGAAGCGAAGTTTTCCAAACTTCGATCTATGTTAAGAGTTTAGGAAGTTTTCATTAAGGGAGGATAAGCTCTAATGCCTCCTTCCTTCTCCTATTGTGTCACTATTGTAAATACTTCAATCCTATCCCAAGTTGTTCTTAAGGGGGGATGTTGGGATATTTAGACACTTATTAGTTAGTAAGATCTACTTGGTCTATTGTGTCGTTAGGTAAAAGTGTGTTTTCTAGTGTGTTTCTTTAGTATGCATTAGTATGCATTTGTAGTTAGGAAATCTGGCAGTCACGATATGTTCCCAACATAGAGTGATACGATGGTTCATACTCTCCTCGATCTTAATAGCCATTGATCTGTGGCTTAACACCCGATTGGTCCATGATCTCTATTTAAAGAGCATGGAGGGTCATTTGTCGATGATCGATTGTGAGAAACTCTCTTGTAAAATCTCTCTGTAATCTTTTTATTTGCATTAATAAATTGCTCCAAGTGGTCACATTGGTTGGGTCGTGGATGTTTCCCCATAGGTGTTTTACCATGTGAAAACATTGGTGTGTTGATATTTGATCCGGTTATGTGAGTGGTTACTGAAGGTGTTCTTCCTCTGTTGGAATACTTGTGTTGTCGAACAACATTTACATCTTGATTGCTCATAATAGTTTAGCTACATCTCATGTTTCATTTTTCTCTACTTGCATATTGCTTTCATCATATTACATATTTAGTTTGGAGGTTTTATTAAAAAAGGTGCGGAATTTTATTTTCTAAATTAGTTGTCAATTTTGAAATTTAGATTTTGATTATATGGACAAAGGGTGAGTAGAGCCACCCTAGATTTCACGGTTTAATGTTTCAGTGTAGGCATAGATCTAACCAAGAGATGTTGAGGTTCTCATGCACTTTACGACGAGTACATGTCCCCAAGTAGGAGCCATATGTTATCCCCATTTCCTAGGGATAACTAAGGACATGATGTATCGATGACCTCAAGTTGCAGACATGTAAAAAATAGAGACAAATGGATGACATTGTCCACTTGCACAAACATAGGCCCGCCTACCACCATAGATCTCAAATTCATCATGATGGTATCTGCCACACCAGTTTTCTTCCGAAAGACAAAAGCAAACACGTATATATAAATTGCCACTTGTTGAGGGATCTACATAAGTGTGTTACAAGCTAGAATTTACCCCATGGAAATTTGTGTACCTCTCCCTTCAAGTGACATTGTGGTACTGCTCCCCAAGCTATATGTTATCCCATAGGGAGTACCCATTTCTTTTGTACCTTAATTAATTAATGGCATTAGATGGGCTTGGAAAAAGGATGCATTGAAAATGAAGATGCAACACACCCTCTACAAAGGCACCAATAAATGAGACACTACGATCCCTTATATGTCATGAACCCCATGCCCAAAAGTATTTCTCCCATCCACTTCATCTTCTCCACATGAATTAGAGGGGGGTCCACTTGGGAAACACTCATTTACTTAGGGAATGATTCACCTAATAAGCTTCTTTGTCAACCTTCCCATACCTAAACTTGACAAGTTGCACAGGGTCTTTGAGCACTTGTTTAATTTGATGAGGTGTTTTTTTATGCACATTCTTGGATGACTCTTTTATTTATTTTATTTACTTATCATGATACTTTTGACTTGATATCCTTGGAGGATGTATTCATTGTCTTTGCAGTACCTTTCTTGGTGGAGAGTTTTGGAGGAACAAGCCTAGCTTGGGCTTCCTTGGGGCATGAATCCCATAGATTGGATACCACGGCCCACACACCATATGATGATGGTAGCTTGTGGAGTCTTGAGAGACCTCTTGGATAAACTCACCTATCCTCTACAAGCCCAATGTTGTTCCTTTGGAGGTCAAAACATCACATTTGGAGGGGTTGACTTCTTGTTGAGGGATAGGGTTTGGTTTGTGGTGGTGTTGGATTGAAACTTGTCACCTTTTGATGGAGAGAGGCCTTGAATTAATCGAGGAGACCCTAGTGCATGATAGGGACTCCTTTGGAGGCCCTTCATTTCACCTCCAAGCTCAAATGATTTGCTAGAAGTGTCAAAACGTCACTCTAGAGAGGGTTGACGTCATATTTAGGGTTTCTTATGTGCATTTTTAGGGTTAAATTTGAATTTATAATGTGAAGGGGAAAAATAAGGTTTATTGACCCCTTATTTTGTGGTTTATCATAAGTTAAGTGGACAAACACTTTTAGGAGGATTTGTATAAATATAGATCAAACTCTTGTCATTTTATCATAAATCTCCCATCTTTGAGAGGATTCTTGGCTAAAATTTTCTCCCCTCTTGGGAAAATTCATCTTCTCTCTCTATATTGTGCTATGTATTATCTCTTTTATTGTGGAGTGAAGTGGTGCACCATCTCTTGGAGGTTCTTTCTCTTTCTTTGGTGATCAAAAATACTTGGTAACTAGGGTTTGTCTTGGCATTTTTTGGAATTGGTAAGAAAAATCTACATGTTGTTAGTTTTAATTCTTGTTCCATGGATTTTGTTGGCTACATACTTGGAGGAGTATAATATCATTCACCTTCCACCAATTTTTATCATTGTTTGTGAAAGAAGTTATTGCAAAGGTTGCTAAATGGAGTAAAAGGGCATACACCCTCCTAGATTTACCTTGTTAGATTTTACTTGACCTAGGGAGTAAAAGGGTTTACACCCCTAGGGAGAGAGTATATATAACCTATTAAAAGAGGACTTCATAACCCATTTGGAAAGGCACTAATAATTTATTGCATGGGATAAATAAAATACTTGCATTGGAATGCATGATTTTTCAAGATATTTAATTTGTTCAAGTTGGAATATTTTCTTAGTGTTATAAGATCTCTTTAGGGAAATAATTTTATTTTTTTTGTTGTAAACTTAAAGAAACAACCATTAGGGATGAAGAAAAATATCTCTTTTACTTGTTTCACACTTACCAACTACTGAAATTTACTTGTAAACATCTATTATTGTTCTACTTCTCATTGTCTATCGTTTTGACGAATTACTTGTTAATTTTTGTGGTTGGATTTTGATGTTGTGGAAATTTTTTAATACATCCACTTGGATGTCATAATAACTTGTTGATAAAATATAATAGAAAACCATAATCACCATTAAAATCTCACTTTAATCATTGGAATTTAGACTAGTCTTTGCTAGCTTTATTTATGATATTCTGTACTAGATTTTGGATGGTTAAATTTACAACCATTGTCATTTTATGTTGCTGATATATATTTCTAATATAAATGATGAAAATTTGGGACATCAAGGTTTCTTGATTGTTCCCCTTGGTTTAAAGTCTTATATATCCATAATTTGTCTTGTTCCGGGCAAGGCTAACATTGTTTTGCAGGTATCTATCACTTGCCAACCGTGTGTCCTTCTACAAGACTCATTTTCAATCCTTCCATCATCTCTATCATTGAACTATAGGGGTTTAACTTATCATCTCTCTATCATCCATCTCAATCACCCTAAGGTCACTCAGGATTCCCCCCTTGTGTAGTATTTTTCCTTCATTAAAGCGAGGAGAGGGTTTATCTAAGGTGTCAGTGGGTAGACTCTCCCACAATTATCATCATCTTGTGGATTAGGTCAAGATTTCCAAACCTACAGTTTGAACGATAACATTTTGACATTTTTTCTGAGGAGGATTTTTTATCTAGGTGGATCTTGGTGGCCACCCACCTTTTCAAACTGGCTCAAAACAATGTTTCTGGCAATTTTGGTAATTTACTATTTTTAGCAGTTTTTAACTTCTGGGGCCATTTTGAGGGCCTAAATGAAGGTTTTTTTGGATCGAGCTTCTCATTTATAGTAAAAGGATCTGAATTATCCCCGTAAATGAATCTCCTCAATGATACCTTTCCAATGAGATATCGTGCGCCCAAACGGAGATCATATGCCAAAGTTACGGCCCCGAGAAGTTGATACACCAAACTACCCAAAACGAGGTCCACAAAACTGTTGGATTTTCGTCTTTTGGGGTTAGGGTTTTGGATTTTATTTATGATAAAAAGGAATTTGGAGCCTCATTGTAAAATTATATTCTTGTGAATGTGATTAGCGGACACATCTCTTCTCAGAGATAAGATGCCACCATTCTAGCGAGTCTTTCACTATGTATTTTTACAGTCTTTGTACATTTTTGCTCATTAATAGAAAATTGTTTATTACTGTATCTCTGTGTTTATGTTTTCATATATGATACATTTCTATTATATTGTTTGATATCCGAGATATCTCTATACATTGCTTGATTATATCTCCGCTCTCATTTCGTTTCGGAAATAATCCATATCAGTGGTATCAGAGTAGGCTGCTCTTGATCGTTTTCCAGTGCATGTCCCCAACGAGGTCCGAGTATAGCAAGTTGGGTCTCGAGATTGTCTCTCTTGAATAAAATCGCTCTCTCACACCCAAGAAACCCTCCATGGTGGAAGAAAAGGAAAAGGATAGAGAAGACGATTCTATTGATATGTTGCTTGAGCAAGCTCTCATGTGATAGAGGGACAAAATTATGGAGAATTTTTCCCACATCCTTCAACGGTTGTCGATAAAAACATGCACGTCTTCATCAAGCGACCACTTTGGAGGAACCTCACCTTTAAAGGTACAAGTTAATTTTGATATTCCCATATTTGAAGGACAGATAGATGCCTTAGAAAAATGGTTAAATCTGCTAGAAGGTTATTTCTCTGTTCATAATTTCTCCGTCAGGGAAAAGATCACCTTCGCACTCCTTAAGGCTCTCTCCCATGTCAAACATTGGTGGGAAACTTACTGGGAGAAACTTTCCACAGAGGATTCTAGAATATATGGGGCCAAGCCCACTTGGGATTTTTTTGTGGATGCGGTAAAGGAACAATATTATCCTATTGGAAACTATGAGGACCAATACATGAGATGGACCACACTACGACAAGAGAGGGGAAACGTAGTTTCTGAGTTCACCAATACCTTCCATACCTTGGGCACCAATCTGGGTATCAAACACTTTGAACGATATTTGGTTCTGAAATACCATGGCGCTCTACATAGATACATCCAAACTGAAATGGATTTTCTGGACATCTCATCACTTGGTGCTGCTTATTGATATGCTATTAAAATCGAGAAAAAATTTAAGCACCAGAACAAAAAAGAGTTTGGGTATGAAAATATGCAACAACCAAAGTATGATAAAGATGACCCTAACAAATAGTCTTCCGAAAATCAGTCCAAGCCACATGAAAAGAAGGGTCACGACAAGACAAAGAAGGACACTGGAAAATGGTGTGATTTCCACAAAATCCCCTAGCACAACACCAATGAATGTCGCTCAAAAAATTCATTGGTGGTAGAGATCAAAGACAAGGAGCCGAACCCTGATTCAGAATCTGATTCAGAAAATATTGATAGAAGACAGATCATCGACACATACCCCACTTTTATTTTCGCAACCGCAACAATTCAACCAGAAGAACCCACATATCTTGAAGAGGGGGAGTGCCTTTTTCATTCACAGATGTGGGTGAAGGGGACCCCGCTGCATTTTATTGTTGATAGCAAAAGCTATAAGAACCTCATCTAAATAGAGGTCATCAAATAGTTGGGATTGTTGAAAACACCACACCCGCAACCATACAACATTGGGTGGCTTCACCAGGTACAAGATCTTCATGTTAGCCAACAGTGTCGATTTTCATATGGAATCTAACACTTCAAGGATGAGGTATTATGTGATTTTTCCCCACTAGATGTCTTTGATGTTCTCTTGGGCCAACCATTTATGTGGAAGTGCTATGCTATCTATGAGTCTCGACCCCGTAGTTTCATTGTTACTCTGGGAGGTCATCTCTAAAGGATACCAGTGGTAGTTCCAACTACTGTCCCATCTAAACAATGTCGCAAGGTAGTATCTCATACTACAAAATTCAGCTTCTTCACAATCTGTTCAAAAGGTGAAAAAAAGGATACTGCAACCACTACAACCTCGACACAACCACCTTCTATCCAACAAAAGCAGGTAGACAAGGTTGAAACAAAGTATAAATATTCTTTTTGTACACAAGCATATCATGTAGCCAGACTGGTTAAAAATGTCCAACCCGTCTAGGCACATGCTCATGACAACCTTCAACAAGCTAAGCAACACAACTTATCCAACAAGGAAAACAACTCATCAAGATGCAAATTCAACAAACGCTTTTCCCTCTCCCCCAGGCACTCAACGCAATGAATACCATTGCTTCCTAAGGAGAGAGGGTTGATCCAGGTGGATATTGGTGGCCACCCATCTTTTCCAATTGGCTCAAATCAGTTTTTCTAGCAATTTTGGTAATTTACTATTTTTAGCAGTTTTTAACTACCAGTGCCATTTTGAGGGCCTAAATGAAGGTTTTTTGGGATTGAGATTCTCAATGATAGCCAAAAGATCTAATTGAGCCCCATAAATGAATCTCCTCGATGATACCTTTCTAATGAGATATTGTACACCCCAAACAAAGATTGTATGCCAAAGTTATGCCCCGAGAAGTTGATACACCAAACTACCCAAAACTGGGTCCACAAAACAATTGGCTTTTCATCTCTCCGGGTTAGGGTTTTGGATTTTATTTATGATAAAAGGGCCTTTGGAGCCTCATTGTAAAATTATCTTCTTGCGAATGTGAGTAGCAGACACATCTCTTCTCAGAGATAAGCTGCCACCATTCTAGTGAGTCTTTCACTCTGTATTTTTACAGTCTTTGTACATTTTCGCTCATTAATAGAAAATTGTGTATTACTGTATCTCTATGTTTATGGTTGCATATATGATACATTTATGTTATATTATTGGATATCTGAGATATATCTGTGCATTTCTTTATTATATATTCGCTCTCATTTCATGCCAAAAATAATCCAGATCAATTTTGAATCCTCTTTTGTGCCCTAATGACACTTTGGCAAGCTTCCATCCTAAAGTCGTTATCCCTAGATTTCCTAGCGAATCCATTTGAGGGAAGTTCCATTTTTTGTTTTGATGAGATTTTCATAAAGTTCATCTGGTGAATCCATTGAGGTATTACCATAAGTAATGGAACCATAGTGTCACGGTACTTACCATGGGCATTCCATAAGGTGTACCCTTATATTGATGTTCATAATATCCCTGGATATCCAAATCTTTTATCTTCGGAGTGGAGGGCAAGTTGCCCTAAATTTAATGTTGATCTATCACTAGCAGTCACCCACGTCATTAATTATATGAAGTATGCTTCAAGCTTAAATGTGCTACATGAAGATGTGTTGATGAAAATTTTTGTATCTTCTTTGGAATCAAGTCAAAGGAGTTGGCTTGCACACTCATGTGATCTAAAAAGATCCCATCTTTTACAAATCTCAATGAAGACTTTCTCAGGCATTTTTGACCAACTACTCAGAATTTGCAAGATGCTTTCCAAGAGGTCAAAGATGCTCTTTGCAGAGAAGGTTTTTCGGTGGATAACGAGACAATAAATGAGAAATGGAAAATTGAAGAAGAGTATCATCCATGCACTATAGAAAAAGTGTTGGAAGAACAGATCCATGAAGAAAGTTGTTAAGAATATCTAAATGATGAAGACCTAGATGAGACATCGGTGTCCATTATCTTGCTTGATGAAGTTGAAGTTATCATGCCTCACTTTACTCTTGCACATGAAGATGAAGAAATGATCAACATAAGTGGCATGAATGATCTTGTGGAAGACCCTTCTGACATGGTTGATCAACATATTGATGATTTCATACATGTTGGGAAATGTAGATGGGGTGTGGGTTGCATTATTTTTTATGGAGATCCTATCTACGATGTTGAAGGTAGCTCTCAAGAAAAGGAGTTTGAGTTTTCGTCTTTAGAGGATTGGTCTTCATGCATATGTGATTTAGATGTTTGGCAGCCTAATAATGATATGGTTCCAAATTTTTTTCGTCCATTTGAGGATGACTTGTCGCAACATACTCAAGGTAATATTAAGTCATCCTTTGGGAATTGAGATGCATATCATTTTGGGGATATATATTTTTTCTATGAAAACTTTCAGCCACCTTCACCCCCAAATTTAGACGGATACTAGTATGTGGTCATTCCAAAGCAGCCAAAGACTCACACCACAAAGCATCAGTTTTTTCATCATGGGGCCCTTCAGAAATATTTGTAGATGAAGTAGAAACATATTTTGGGTGTGGGAAAAGAGTCCTTCTTAGGACCTAAGCTCGTCTCTTATCTCGTTTCCTCTTCTCTGGAAAATAATAAGGTTTTCTTTGGATCTCTTATATTTTCTCAACCTTCAGGGAGTAGTGATATATTAAATGAGGATGAAGACAAGTCATCACCTATACATGGTAGCCCGATTTAGAGATGGATTGATCAGGATTGTGGCCATTTTCTCCAACATGATTTTTTCCTGCCCACCCATCTCCATGAGTTTCTTTATATGATTAATTACATGCTTACCTATTCTTATGACTATTTTATGCCTGACTTATCTTTCTTGTACTACATGATAATGCACAGGGGGAGATACCTTGATGAAATTCTAAGCAGATGGTAACTCTGGTTATATGACTTCACCTGAAATTTTTAGGACCTAATATTCAGGGCCCCAAGGCCCCAGGAAAGTAGGCAGGTCATATTGTTTTCTTGCATTTACAACTCAATTTCTCATAGTAGGTTAGTTGCATCTCATGTTTCATTTTTCTCTACTTGCATATTGTTTTTATCATATTACATAAATTTTCTTTAAACAGGTGCAAAATTTTATTTTCTAGATTAGTTGTCAATTTTGAAATTCTAATTTTGATTATATGGAAAAAGGGTGAGTAGAACCACCCTATATTTCACGGTTTTATGTTTTAGTGTAGGCACATGTATAACCATGATATGTTGAGTTTCTCATGCACTCTACAATGAGTACATGTCCCCAAGTAGGAGTCAGATGTTACCCCCATTTCTTAGGTATAACTAAGAATATAATGTCTCTAGGTCCTCAGGTTGTAGACATAGAGTATCGAGAGACAGATGGATGACAACATCCACTTGCACAGATAGAGGACCACCTCACCACCATAGATCTTAGATTCATCACGATGGTATCTACCACACCAACTTTGACTTGGATTTTATGAGAAGAAAGAAATGAACATAGATCAATATTATTAACATAGAGATTCAATGAACAACAGAGATACAAAAAAACTTTTCTTCTATTAATAAATAAATATGTTGAAACTGTAAAGTGCAAACTGAAACAAGCTTGCTAGAATGGTGGTAGCTTGTCTCTAAGAAGAGATGTGAGGATTGCACTCGTTCGCAAGAAGATGAGTACAATGAGGCTCCAAAGGCATTTTTACATCAAACATGAATTCCAAAACCCTAGACATCCAAAAACCTAACCCGAGGAGATGAAGTGTCAAAAGTCATGCGGGCCCCGTTGGGGTAAGTTAGTAATCAACTTCTCGGGGTCATAACTTTTGCATACGATCTCCATTTTAGGTGCACGATAGCCCATTGGAAAGGTTTATCTAAGGAATACACATTACGTTGTCAAAATCTAACTTCGTCTATGGTTTGACCATGGAGAGCCCTAAAAATGTTGTTTAAGGCCTCAAAACATCCCAGGAAGTTTAGGACCTGAAAACTAGGAAAAAAACTGCCAATATAAAAACTGAAACTCCCAAGATGAAATTTGTAAGTGGGATAGTTGGAATAGGTGGGTGGCCACTGATATACACCTAGATCAATACTCCACCCTTAGGAAGCAATGGTCTCCATTGTGTTGAGTTTCCCCATCAGATGAGGAAATTTCTGTTGAATTTGGTCCCGAGTGAGCCACTTTCCCTAGTGCAGGAGATGCCCTACTTTGACAACCTGATAAAGCTAGATCCTCTGTTGGCGAGTGCCCTTGACCCATGTTTTCATGATCTGATCAGTGGATTCATGTTACATGCAGTCAGGGTTGAGATCTGTGGATGTCAATTTTTCTTCTATCTCTAAGGTGTCCAATAGTGGTGGAAAATATGGCCAAAGGAAGTCCACATTAAATAATGGATGCAAGCCAATGAAGGGGGGAAGGTTGAGCTCAAAATCATTCTCACTCACAACCTTGGTGATGGTGTAAGGTCCATAACAAAGTGGAAAAATCTTCCAATGGGGACCCATAAGGCATTCTTTCTGCAAGTGCAACCAAACTTTATCTCCCACCTAAAACGTGTGTGGCACCTAGTGTTGATCATGGTATTGCTTGTACTTGGAATTGGACTTTTGTAAAATATCATGAAATTATTGGGGGATGTTCTGGATATGCTCAATGAACTGGGTAGATTTGTCATCTTTAGTTTGAGCATGGGACGAGTCTACCTAGGTGGTTGCAAGGGGTAGTGCAACATCCATGGGACCCAATGGTTGAAATCCCAACCCCACCTAAAAGGGGTTGTGGTTGGTTGAGCTATGTATGTCTTTGTTGTAGATGTGTTGAACATAAGGAAGAATATCATCCCATGTGCAAGGATTCTTGGAATTGTATATGTGCAGGATATGCACTATCATCTGATTGACGACCTCAATTTGACCATCCGTTTGTGGGTGGAAGGTAGTGGATTTTGTGAGCTTGGTGTCCAACAATGACCAAAGGATAGACCCAAATGTGCTGAGAAACTGAATGTCTCAATATGAGATGATAGTTTGTGGTATCCCAAAATGTACCCACACTCATTCGAACAAGAGCTTGGCAGTGGCCTCTGTTGTGATACTCTTCTTCCAGAAGGCAAGAATTTCCATTTTAGAAAAATGATCAACCACCACAAAAACACAGTCATTTCCCCACTTGGTTGACGGAAGGATCGACATGTAGTCCATCGAGATGGATTCCTAGGGCCTTTCAGGAGTAGGAAGAGGGATGTACATCTCTTGTTTCTTTATGGCTGGTTTGGAAATGGCATGGCAAGTGGAGGACTTGATATACTTGATGACATATTGTCGAAGTTTCAGCGAAAATAAATGTTGTTGCAACATTGCCACTATATTTTTGATGCCAAAGTGTCCTGCCATGCGACTGTAGTGGGATTCTCAAAATTAGTTTCACTCACTCGTTTGATGGAACACATAGATGGTCCAAATGGCACGACATCCCATCCTAAATATGGAAATTAATGATATTTATGTTTTCCCCTGCTTCTGGTAGGTGGAAGATAAGTCAGGATCTCTCTCATAGAGTTGGGGCCATCTGGAGGTCTCGTGGATGCATGAGTCTAGCACCATGGTGAGTGCTGCAAATGGAGGGCGGTTGAGGCAATCAACAATATAGTTAGTGCTTCTTGTCTTATAATTGATGTTGAGATGGAATTGTTGCAAGTATGTGGACCACTTCTGATGGTGTTCATTCTGCAATTTCCCTTGTGTCTGCATGAACTACAATGGCTTATGATCAGTGTGGATGATTTTCTCTTTCCTAAGAATGTAATGCCTCCATTAGCAGTAGGCTTGCACAATGGAGTACATTTATTTTTTGTAAGTAGGGTACTTACAGACAACATCTGATAGTGTCTCTCTATGATAGGCCATAGGGTGTCCATGTTGAGTGAGAACTACTCCCACAACATAGTCTAAAGCATCTGTGGCGATCTCAAAGGGTTGTTGCAGGTCGGGTAATGAGAGCACTGGAGCTGAGCACAAGTGCTTTTTCAAATCATAGAATGCATGTTGTTGTGACAAGCCCCACATGAAATTTTCCTTACGACCACCCCTAGTCACTTGGCTAAGAGCCCATGCAATATGGGAGAATCCTAACACGAACCTGCAATATAAATTGGCAAGGCCTAAAAAAATATGAAGCCCAGTGAGTGTGGTTGGGGCTGGCCAATCATGAATTACCTAGATCTTGGTTGGATCCACATGCACCCCATGCATGCTCATCAACAATGTATCCCGGGTATTGGACCTTGTCCATGTTGAAGGACCATTTTTCCAAATTTGCATATAGCTTGTGTTATTGTAGAGTGTGCAGAACCTCCTCAATATGATGCAAGTGTTCTACCCAATTCTTGTTGTAGATGAGGATGTCATCCAGATACACCACCACAAAATAATTGGTGAAAGGATGCAATATATTGTCCATCATCCCCATGAAAGTTGTTGGGCATTCGTCAAACCAAAGGGCATGACCAACCATTCAAAAATACCTTCTTTGGACTTAAAGACAATTTTCCATACATATGTTTGCTCTATTGGGATCTGATGGTATCTAGACTTCACATCAATCCTACTGAAGTATTTCCCCCCCTTGATCTGGTCAAGGAGATCATCAATTTAGGGAATCAGGTACTGATTCATGCCTATGATTTTATTTAGGGCCTAGTAATCGATGCAAAGTTGCCAGGTCTTGTCTTTCTTTTGCACAAGAACGATTGGGCTTCCAAGTGGTGATGAGTTGGGTCAGATGTGACCCATTTAGAGTAGTTCTTTGATCTAACACTTGATATCATTATTTTCAAACAGAGACCAGAAATAGACTATCCCATTGGTAGTGATGCATCAAGGGTCAGATCGATTGAATGCTTGACCTATAAATGCAAAGTTACCCTAGTGGGTGAGGAGAAGATGTCTTTGTATTATTCCATGACCTTATCCACTTGATTCTGCTACATAGAGAGTTCAACCATGGATGTCATGGATGTGGCTGCAACCTTCTGCTCACCTTGAGAGAAAATCACAAAGAAGACAAACTTCCCATTCTGAGAGATGACCTTCCTGCATCGCTTTACAAAGATGAAGGAAATGGAAGTAGGTGGGAATACCCTGGGTATCCTGTAAAATTTCATGTCCAAGGTAATAATAACACTGTGAGGCCTAGACTCATATAAAACATGAAATTTCCATAAATAAGGTTGGCCCAAAATAACATCACAAAATTCAAGGGGAGAAACATCACACAATACATCATCTTTGAAGGGCTTGATGTCATAGGACAGACGACACTATTGGCTAACACAAAGATCACTTCCTTGGTGGAGCCATCCGATGGTGTATGGTTGCGGGTACGACTTTTTGGTAAGGCCAACCGCTGGACGACCTCCACTAAGATGAGTTTCTTTTGGTGATCCAGATTTTATGAGAAGAACAAAATGAATACAGACTATTAACAGGTGCTTAACACACTACTACATATTGAAAATATTGCGACGAAAGTACTATTTCGTCGCAAACTTCAATAGAAAAAGTTCAATTTTTCAATTTTGATCTAAATACACCCCGTATTCGTCGCTCTATCGATGGAAGAAAACTTTTGTCTATGTTTTCGTCGCAAGAGTGACGCTAACATATTTTCATCACAAGGGCGACACTCACTATAACCGTTCCCGTCTTTGACAAAGTGACCTAAATATAACAAATAAACATCTCTCCATTTGATAGGTAATCCTAATTAAACAAATAAACATCTCTCCATAAATTAACAATGGTAATCCTAGTCAATAAATTTCAGAGACTTCCTTTCGAGAATATAACTATAGCGTGAAGATCTTAAGTCTAAAATATTCCCTATTATCATTATATCAGTGGGAACAAGGGCCAAAACATAGTTGGTCTGAGCATGGATAGAGTCAAAATTTTGGTACTTCCCTGACTCGTCTGGATGTTTGGATCTCCTCTCAGCATTTGGTCAACCCTTCTCACCTTGTATTCCTACGATTTCAAATCCACAACATTTCAATTCAGAAAAAATAATTATGAATGCATTTCCAGTTTAGAATATTAGTGGAGGATAATAATGATAGTAATAATATATATATGAAATTGTTGATAGTAAGAATAAAAACATGGCCAAATAAAAAGTCATGAAACCTGAAAGCACAATTCACATTTGGAATCTCCTCCTTTTTTATGGGACCAACGCTCGATGCATTTCCTGTGAGCATACTGTGTAGCCAAAAAAACACATGTTTTGTATGAACATGTTTATGATAAAATATGACAAAATACTCAACACCCATAAACCTGTCATTCATCAAAGATGAAAAAATATAAACCACTTTTATCTATCCCCTAAACCCTGTACCTTCAAGGTGCCAGAACAGACACATGGAATCTTCATATTTCGTTTATTAATGAAAGGAAAATATATTTAAAAAATGAGATGAAATTTGATGAAAAAAAATATTTATAATTTTTTTTTTGCAAATACATAAATTCATTCTTTTGGTAAATCAACTAATTTTTTATCAATATGCAGCTTATATGACAATACATTGATCAAATTTTTTTAACCCATAATGTTTTCAATCTTCCTTCTAGGTCACACTAACCATTGCCATTGACCATCTCATACAAAAGGATGTCAATATCAACAAGATAAACATAATCCATGTTCAAATTTCAGGGACTTCCTTTCGAGAATATAACTATAGCATGAAGAGATTAAGTCTAAATTATTCCCTATTATCATTATATCAGTGGGAACAAGGGCCAAAACATAGGTGACCTGAGTGTGGATAGAGTCAGAATTTCGGTACTTACCTGACTCACCTGGATGTCTGGATATCCTCTCGGAATTTTGTCAACCCTTCTCACCTTGTATTCCTGTGATTTCAAATCCACAACATTTCAGTTCAGAAAAAATAATTATGAATGCATTTCCAGTTCAGAATATTAGTGGAGGATAATAATTATAGTAAGAATATATATATATATATATATATATATGAAATTGTTGATAGTAAGAATAAAAACATGGCCAAATAAAAATTCATGAAACTTGAAAGCACAATTCACATTTGCAATCTCCTCCTTTTTTATGGGACCAAAGCTCGATGCATTTCCTGTGAGCATACTGTGGAGACAAAAAAACACATGTTTTGTATGAACATGTTAATGATAAAATATGACAAAATACTCGACATCCATAAACTTTTCATTCATCAAAGATGACAAAATAGAAACCACTTTTATCTATCCCCTAAAACCTGTACCTTCAAGGTGTCAGAATAGGCACAAGGAATCTCCATATTTCTTTTATTCGCAGAGATATTTAAAAAATGAGATGAAATTTGGTGAATAAAAATATTTATAAAAATGTTTTTGCAAATACATAAATTCATTTCACTTTGAGCGAGACTTTGGAGGGTCCAATTCATGGTCATTTTTGGTGGCAAAGGTGGTCTATTCTCCTTGCTAGTGGTTGCATTGCCACTTTCTCCTAGATATTATTTAGTTAGCTACATTTAATATTAAATTGTTGCATTGAATGTTAGTTTCATTTCACTTAATCCCATGAAAAACCTAAATTACAATAGTTGAAAAACCTAAAATATCTTCTCTATAGGTTGTTCTCTTTCACTCCTAAATATCTTCTCTACAAGTTGTTCTTATAGGAGGGATAAAATATTATGGTCAATGTTCGTCGCAAGAGCGACAACTGTAGTTTGTCTGTCACAAGAGCGACGACTCGCCTAACCTTAAATTTGTCGTTAAAATGACCTAAAATAAATAGGTGGAAAAAGAAATATTTGTAGGTCAATATCATCGCAATTACGACGATAGTGACCTAAAATTGGACTATAAATATTTGACGATTTAAAGATGTTGCGACAAACTTTCTATAACAACGACGGTTTCGAAAGGGTATTTTTGTGCAGAAAAATGTCGCAGAATGTTGTTAGAGGTGGGGAAAAAAGTAAAGCGGGTGAAAAGGGTGATGGTAGATGTTATTGCCCTTGTAAAAAATGTTGCC
>JZKD02S0092454.1:133862-151465 GCA_000966675.3 Picea glauca | reverse complement strand
TGAAGCATGTCTTAACATTTGTTTGATGGTAGTGTGCAACCTCTATTAGGTTCTTTGAGTCTGTACCCTTTCTTGAAAGTCTGCAAAGCATTTCAGTTATCAGTTCTCATCTTCTAACTTCATACTTTGGGGGGAAATCTATTACACATCAAAATTACTCATTACAACAATGGCCTAGTGTCATCATTATCAATATTACAAGTGTCGCATTTTGGTCACAAGTGTCGGAAAAATCATATTGTCATACTATCTTTGTCGTGTCGATAACGACATCGGAGAGACACTTGAAATACCTCAAACAACTGATTTGGAAGAAAATGAATGGGTTAACAAAGTTTTTAAACCTTTTTTCCACTGAAAATCCACTCAAAAGACATTTTTGGAGAGGAGCGCTCCCCTATACACTGACAATAAGTGTTGGCGCTCTGTGCACCCTTTTAGGGGAGCATTATAATGCTCCGGTGCCCCTTTTGGGGGAGCACTACCTTTTCTGAGCGAAATTTGATTTGTTGAGAAGAATGAGGGAAAGATCCCTTCAATCTCTAAAGGCAATTGGATTCGAATCCTTGGTCAATCCATGATCTTAGGGAATATCCATAACTGAAGGAGGAGAATCCTCAACTTACCCCAAAGATATCTCAAGTGGTTGGGCCTCTCCAAGCCTATATAAGGAGGCCTTCTCATGGTGAAAGGGGGGAGGAAAGTATTGTGAAGCATCTAACTTATGATCTCATGAGGAATATGTCATTTGGAACATCAACATTCTGTGCGTGGATTGTTTAAGCAAGGGTTTGGACAAGGAGAGCTTAATGAAGTTGCTGCACTCACATCTATGGCTATAAGTAACACTTTGTTCTCATTAATACAATCAATGCTTGGCCTGTTTCTTTCAAACTTGTACTTGTTCCTTATAAGTTTGTCTACAGTAGATGGATCTATGTTTGAGCTAATATCAGTAGAATAGGAAGTCTTTTGTACTTTTGTTTGTTTTGTAGGAACTATCAAGGAGCTCAAGATCAAAGCTCAGCCTGGAATTTGCAAGGACAAACGTCGTTCATAAGGTACATATCTTTCTCTTTCTCTTTCATTCATTAGCTTGATTAGATCCAAAAGGAAGTCAGTGTCCATGTTAAGCACTTTCTATCTTGGTCTTAGGAGTCTAGGGACCTCAAGAGAATCCACTTTTCCGCAGGGGAATTTCTCTTCAACACTTTGTCAGCTTCAATTGGAACATGATATGAGTCGGTCAAGGTGGCCGCAAGGAGAAGTGCAACATCTATGGGACCCAATGGTTGGAATCCCAACCCCACTTGAAAGGGGCTGTGGCCAGTTGAGCTATGCAGGGCTCATTTGTAGTTATGCTGGACATAGGGAAGGCTCTCATCCCATGTGGGAGGGTGCTTTGAATTATACATGTGAAGGATATGCACAATCATTTGATTTACAACCTAGGTTTGGCCATCTCATTGGGGGTGGAAGGCCATGGATTTGGTTAGCTAGGTGTCCAGCAGTGAACAAAGGCTTGAACAGAATATGCTGAGAAATCGACTATCCCTATCTAAGACAATGGTTTTTGGGAGTCCAAAATGTACCCAGACTTGTTCGAAGAAAATCTTGGTAGTGGACTATGTTGTGATTCTCTTCTTGTAGGCAACCAAAATCACCATCTTAGAAAAGCGATCAACGGCCAAAAAAACGCAGTCATTTCCCCGCTTGGTGGACGGGAGGCCCAACATGTAGTCCATTGAGATGGAATCCCATTGCCTGTCAGGAGTAGAAAGAGGGGTGTACAGGCCATGTTTCTTAGTGGTCGGTTTGGCAATAGCGCATGCAGTGTAAGACCTGATATACCTGCTGACCTCCTGTCAGAGTTTCAGCCAGTAGAAATGTTTCTGTAGCAGCACTACTGTCTTTTTGATGCCAAAGTGTCTTGCCACCCAACTGTAGTGGGATTCCTAGATCAACTTCGCTTGCTCGCTTGATGGAACACAAATATGGCCCGGATGACACAACAACCCATCCTAAAGATACAAATTGTCGACAACTATGTTTGAACCCAACATTTGGTAGGTGGTGGCAAAGTCTAGGTCTGTCTCATAGAGTTGGGGCCATCCAGAGGTCTCATGGCCACAAGAGTCTAACACCGTGGTGAGTGCTACGACTGGCGGTCTGCTGAGGCAATTAGCGATGTGATTGGTGCTTCATGTTTTATACTTGATGTTGAGGTGAAATTGCTGCAAGTATGTGGACCACTTTTGATGGTAGTCATTCTGCAACTTTCCTTGTGTCTGCATGAATTGCAGTGGCTTATGATTAGTGTGGATGAATGTATCCTTCCCAAGAATTTAATGTCTCCACGGGTGGCAGGCTTGCACAATGGAGTACATTTATTTGTCATAAGTAGGGTACTTACGGACAACATCAGATAATGTCTCACTATGATAGGCCACGGGGTGGTCGTGCTGAGTGAGAACGACACCCACAACATAGTCTAAAGCATTTGTCTCAATCTCAAAGGGATGTTGCAGGTTTGGTAGTGAAAATACTGGGGATGAGCACAAGCGCTGCTTCAAATCATCAAACTCTTATTGTTTGGACTGACCCCATGAAAATTTCGCCTTACCACCACCCTTGGTGATTTGGTTGAGGGCCCATGCAATATGGGAGAATCCAAACACAAACCTGCGGTAGAAATTGGCAAGGCCCAAGAAGCTCTGAAGCTCAGGGAGTGTGGTTGGGGCTGGCTAGTCACAAATGACTTGGATCTTGGCTGGATCCACATGTACACCATGCTCATTGATGATGTAACCTAGGTAATGGACCATGTCCATGCCGAAGGAGCATTTTTCCAAGTTGGCGTATAGCTTGTGCTGCCGCAGGGTGTGCAGAACCTGCTGAATATGTTGCAAGTGTTTGGCCCAAGTCTTGCTGTAAATGAGAATGTCATCCAGATACACCACTACAAAATCATTGATGAATGGTCGTAGGATATCTTCCATCATCCTCATGAAAGTTGTCGGAGCATTTGTCAAACCAAAGGGCGTGACCAACCATTCAAAAAGGCCTTCCTTTGACTTGAATACAGTCTTCCATACATCTGTATGTTCTATCGGGACCTAGTGGTAGCCAGACTTCAGATCAATCTTACTGAATTATTTGGCCCCCATGAATTGAACAAGGAGGTCATCGACTCGGGGAATCGAGTACCGGTTTCTGGCTATGATTTTATTCAGATCCCGGTAATCAATGCAGAGTTGCCAGGTTCCATATTTCTACTATACCAGCATGATTGGGCTCCCACAAGGCAATGATATGGGATGGATGTGCCCCTTGTGGAGCAGTTCTTGGATTTGTCGCTTGATCTCCTCATTCTCTAACAGAGAGCAACAATAGACTGGCTCATTGGGCAGCGGTGCACCAAGGGTCAGATCGATGGGATGTTTGACTTGGCAGTGTAGAGGTACCCCGGTAGGTGAGGAGAAGATATCCAAGTATTCTTTCATGACCTTATCTACTTGCTTCTGCTGTGTGGAGAGGTCGGTCGCAGAGACCCTGGATATGGTTGTGATCTTTCGCTTATTCTGAGAGTGAATCACGAAGAAGACAAACTTCCCCATCTGAGAGATGGCCTTCCTTCATTTCTTAGCAGATATCAAGAAAATAACACTAGGTGGGACTGCCCCAGGTATCCTGTATAATTCCATGTTCAAAGTAATAATAACACTATGAGGCCTAGACTCATATACAACATGAAGTTTCCATAAATAAGGTTGGCCCAAAAGAACATCACAAACTTCGAGAGGAGCAACATCACACAATACCTCATCTTTGAAGGGCTTGATTTCATATGATAGTTGGCACTGTTGGATGACGTAGAGATCGCTTCCTTGGCGGAGCCATCCAATGGTGTAGGGTTGTGGGTGCAGCATTATGGGTAGGTCCAGCCGTTTGACGACCTCTGCAGAGATGAGATTCTTTTGGCTACCACTATCAACGATGAAGTGTATCATCGTGCCTTTTACCCACATTTTTGAATGGAAGAGGTGCTCTCCTTCTTCTGGCTCGTCTGGTTCACCAGGATGGAGCTTGGTGGTAGCAATGGTGGCACTGGGTTCCACATCAATGATCCATCTTCCCCTTTTTGGTTCTAGCTTAGAGTCAGAATCCACATCTGATTCAGAGGCTTTCACATCGGCCACCAACGTCTTCTTTGAGAAACAATCAACAGTGTTATGCCAAGGGCTCTTATGGAAGTCACACCACTTCCCGGTATCTTTCTTTGTCTTTCTTGTGTCCTTCTTTTCTTATGGCTTGGATTGGTTGTTCTGATACTGTCCATATATTCTATTTCCTTTGTTCTGTGGGTTGGGGCTGCCCTTTCCTGGCTTATGTTGTGAGGGGTTGTTACACATTATTTTGGTCACCCTAATGATGATTTCACAAACATGTGTTTAGGCTCCCAAAATGACTTTTTTCCTGAGAAAAGCAACTTATTTCCTCCTCTACAAGACTTCTTTTTACAAAGGGTCCACAAGCTGCATATATTACACAGTGCGGAAATCTATGATTTTCATAGGTTTCTCTATAGCTGGACCGCGGGGTTTCTGCAGGCTGCTATATAGGCAGGGTGCAACAACATTCCAAAGCTAAAAAGAGGAAAGAGGTTTCACGATGTTTCTAGAAGGGGAATCTTCTAGAATGTGAGGTGGCGTCTGTATGGTTGCGATCATACTGGTTTCTCTGATTTGGTAGGATCATCCTCATCCCTTTAACCACTTCACCTTCTCCTATATAATCACAGGCTTCTCATGGAAAAGGTTAAGCAAGATTAAGAAGATAATTGATGAAAGAATAGGCTGAAGATTGCGTGAAGAATCCTGTTTCTAGTGATGCTTGAGGCCACCATTTGCCCATCAAGATTTTGTTGATTATCTTCATGCAGATTTTAGAGCAAGTGTATGTGTGTTTTGGAATGAAGAACCACTAAAAGGGAACTTGCAACATCAAGGAAATTCAATTGTATCTTCTACTTTTCATTAATATAATACGGTGGCACGTCTCTTTCCCATAAAATGATTAATATTTTATTACATGATTACTTGATCACATGTTTAGGTTGTCATTGAATTCTACTATCACTGCTTTCACATTGGTTGGCTTGTTTCATTACAGATCTGATCTCATAGAAGCCCCAGAGTGAAGCAGGGACAACAAAGATATAAGGAAGCGATTCATAAGGTATGTTATCTATTCCTCCTTTGGTAGTAAACTCAATGATCACAACTTAGGGAAAGAATCTTGTTCTGTCTCATTTTTTTCTAGATCCGGGTGGATATAGGGGGATTATTTCATGTCCGCATCTACCGATTTACCCAATAACAGGGGTTCCCAGGCCCAAATTTCCGCGTCTTTTGTTTGAGCTTCTACTCGATTTTGACGACATATCGGTAGGCCATGCCCAAGGAGGAGATGTCTAGAAATTTCATTTCGGTCTGGATGTATCTATGCAGAGCATTGTGATACTTGAGCACCATATGTCACTCTGAATATTTGATACCCAACTTGGTTCGCAAGGTATGGAAGATATTTGTGAAATCTGGCACTGCTTGGTCTCTTTCTTGCCGCAGTGTGGTCCATTTGGTATATAAATCATCATAACTTTTGAAAGGGTAGTATTGTTCCTTAATAGCACCCCTGAAGGAATCCCATGTGGATGTGACTGTAAATAATGAGGTTTCCTCTGTTTCCTTTTGCTCACAGAAATTTTCCCACCAATCTTTGACATGGGGAACATCTTTGAGGAGCACGAAAGTAATCTTTTCTCTATTCAAGAAGTTATGGACAAAAAAATACCCTTCTATAAGATTCAACCACTTGTCTACAACATCTGCATCTATCTAACCTTCAAATATAGGAATATATAAGTTTATTTGTACCTTGAAGGGGGTGGCGCCTCCGCTTGAAGAAGATGTGTTGCCTATTGGTAGCCGCCGGAGGATTTGTGCAAAACTATCTATCGTCTCGTTCCTCTGTTGTGTGAGGGATTCCTCAATCAACAGTTTGAAAGGATCTCCTATCCCATCATCTTTATTTTATCCTACCATGAGAGGTCACTTGGGCATGCAAGAGATTTTTTCCATGAGATAAACAAGCTCAAGACCCAACTCTTTGTACTCTGCCTCGTTGGGGACATGCATTAAGATGACAAGGAGAAGACTGCTCTGATACCACTGATCTAGATTTTATGAGAAGAACGAAATGGATACATATTATTAAAAGGTGCTTAACACAAATTAACAGAGATGCAATAAAACTAGTTTTCTATTCAATAATGAAATAAGCTGAAACTGTAAAATGCAGCGGAAACAAGCTTGTTGGAATGGTGCTGGCTTATCTCTGAGAAGAGATGTGACGACTGCGCTCATTCACAAGAAGATGATTACAATGAGGCTCTCAAGGAATTTTTACAATAAGAAGGAATTCCAAAAACCCTAGACATCCAGAAACCTAACCCTAGGAGATGAAGCACCAAAAGTCATGTGGGCCCCGTTTGGGTAAGTTAGTACATCAACTTCCTGGGGTCATAACTTTTGCATACGATCTTCATTTTAGGCTTATGATAGCCCATTGGAAAGGTATAGTAAAGGAGATTAATTTTTGGGGCTTAATCATACCATAGGATATCATTAAGAATATCGATTCTGAAAAGCCTTCATTTAGGCCCTCAAAATGGCCTTGGAAGTTAAAAACTGCTAAAAATAGTAAATTGCCAAAATTGCCAGAAAACCGTTTTGATCCAGTTGGAAAAGGTGAGTGGCCACCTATATCCACTTGGATCATTTGGCTACCACTATCAACAATGAAGTGCATTAGAGTACCCTTCACCCACATCTATGAATTAAATAGGCCCTCACCTTCTTCTGGTTCATCGGGTTCACTGGGATGGATCTTGGTGGTAGTAATGGTCACACTGGGTTCCGCGTCAATAATTCATCTCCCCTTTTCTGGTTCTGAATCAAAGTCAGAAACCATATCTGATTCAAAATATTTCACCTCATCCACAAATGACTTCTTTGAGAGGAAATCAGCAGTGTTATTCCAAGGGCTCTTATGGAAGTCACAACACTTCCCGATGTCTTTGTTTGTCTTTCCATCGTCCTTCTTTGTTTGTGGCTTCAACTAGTTGTCCTAAGGATGTCCATATTTTCTCTTCCATTTTTTCTTTGGGTTGTGGCTACCTTTTCTATGCTTCTGTTGTGATGGGTTCCTAGACCCAAACTACCACATCTTTTGTTTAAGCCTTTGCTCGATTTCAACAGCATATCGATAGGCCGCGCCCAAGGACGAGATGTCCAGAAGCTCCATTTTTGTCTAGATGTATCTATGCATACTATCACAACACCTGAGAACAAAATGACACTCATAATATTTGATACCCATCTTGGTGTGCAAGGTATGGAAGATATTTTTGAACTCTAGCACTGTTTGGTCTCATTCCTGCCGCAGTGTGGTCCATCTTTTGTATAGGTCATCATAACTTCCAACAGGGTAGTATTGTTCCTTAATATCATACCTTAAGGATTCCCAAGTGAGTGTGAGTGTGAATAATGAGGATTCATATGTTTCATTTTTCTCACAAAACCTCTCCCACCAATCTTTGACATGGGGGACGACTTTGAGGAGCACAAATGTAATATTTTATCTATTGGAAAAATTATGAACAGAATAATACCCTTCTAGCAGATTCAACCATTTTTCTACAACATCTGCGTCTATCTTACCTTCAAATATGTGAATATAAAATTTGATTTTTACCTTGAAGGGGGTGGCGCCTCCACTTGAGGAATATGTGTCGCTTATTGGTAGTCGTCAAAGGATTTGTGCAAAAATATCCATCATCTCATTCCTCTGTTGCGTGAGGGATTTCTCGAGCAACAATTTGAAAGGATATCTTGTCCCGTTGTCTTTATTTTCTCCTTCCATGGAAGGTTTCTTGGGCATGCTAGAGCTATCTTCCTCAAGAGAAACAAGCTCGAGACACGACTCTTTGTACCCTGACGTCGTCGGGGACATGCACTAAGAACGACAAGGAGAAGACTACTCTGATACCACTGATCCAGATTTTATGAATAAAACAAAATGAATACATATCTATATTATTAACACAGAGACTCAATGAACAATAACAAATATACAATAAAACTTTGCTTCTACTAATAAAGAAATATGTTGAAACTGTAAAGTGTATACTGAAACAAGCTTGCTAGAATGGTGGCAACTTATCTCTAAGAAGAGTTGTGATGACTGAACTCATTCACAAGAAGATGAGTAAAATGAGGTTCCAAAGGCCTTTTTATATCAAACATGAATTCCAAAACCCTAGAAATCCAAAAAACTAACCCTAGGAAATGAAGTGCCAAAAGTCATGTCGGCCCCGTTGGGGTAAGTTCGTACATCAAATTCCCTGGGTCGTAAATTTTGCATATGATCTTTGTGTTATGTGCATGACAGCTCAGTGGAAAGGCCTATCAGAGGACTGGACATTAAGATTTCAAAATCTAACTCTATCTCTACTTTGATTGTAGTGAGCCCTAAAAAAAATATTTAGGGCCTCAAAACATCCCCTGAAGTTCAGGATCCAAAAACTAGGAAAAACACTTCCAATATGAAAACTGAAACTGCCAAGATGAAATTTGTATGTCAGCCAGTTGGAATAGGTGGGTGGCCATCGATATCCATCTAGATCAAGATTACTTCCATAAGAGATTGGGTATTTCTCAATTAGGTGCAAGCCATGTATTATGGTGAGTGTCGTTTCAATATTTGAGGCATTTAAGTATGTTGCATTTAAAGTTGTTTTTTATTGTGTAATGTATGCTTGGAAGTTATGCTCTTTTCCATACTTCACCTTGGTGGTTGACATTGCACCCAAGTAATTGGTCACCCTTAGGGATATTTTTTCTACTGGGAGGTCCTCTTGACAAGTCATCGTGCCATTCTCTATCATACTTACCACTTTCGACACTTCATCCCCTCAACTCCTTATCTTTTGGGATTTTCAGGGGTACTGACCCAAGAAAGGATTGTCCCTCATTTCATGGGAAGAAGGGGTTGAAGGCCCAGAGGGAATGTAGCTAGAAAAATATAAAATACAAATCATAACCTTCCATATGCTCAACCAAAAGGGGTCTTTAGAATAATGAAATGTTTCTCCTAAAAAATTCAAAGACCTACAAAAGCAAACACGTATATATAAATGTCTCACTTGCTGAGGGATCTACACAATTGTGTTACAATATAGAATTTACCCCCATGGCACTTTGTGTACCTCTCCCTTCAAGTGAAACTGTGGTACTACCCCCCAAGATATGTGTTACCCCATAGGGAGTACCCAGTTGTTTTGGACCTTAATTAATTAATGACATTAGATGGGCTTGGAAAAAGGATGCGTTGAAAATGGAGGTGCAACATACCCTCTACAAAGGCACCCATAAATGAGACACTACGATCCCTTGTATGTCATGAACCCCATGCCTAAAAGTCTTTCCCCAATCCACTTCATATTCTCCACATGACTTAGAGGGGGGTCCACTAGGGAAACACACCTTGACTTAGGGAATGATTCACCCAATTGGTCGCTTTGTCAACCCTCCCATACTTAAACTTGGCAAGTTTAATAGGGTCTTTGAGCACTTGTTTAATTTGATGAGGTTGGTTTTGATGCACATGCTTGGGTGACTCTTTTATTGATTTGATTTACTTATCATGATACTTTTGAATTGAGATCCTTGGAGGGTGTATTCATTGTCTTTGCAGGACCTTCCTTGGTGGACAATTTTGTAAGTTTTAAAACTGTGAAGTAAAGGAATGCATACAAATTCTTAAGCAAAACAAAAATTAATCAATGTATCATACACACAATACATAGAGATTTACGTCGAAAACCCTTAACTGGGAGAAAACCAACCTTCCTTGGTGCCACACCTTTCAACTCTTCATTGTATTAATTTCACCATTCACCATACAATATATACAATATTTTAGGTATTTCGTAGCTACCAAAACCCTACTCCCTTAATCCAGGATTAATTTAGAAAACTGCTAAAAATAACAAAATTGTCAGACCTAGATGCCGAATCTGATGCACCCACACACACACATGCAAAGAATATAACACATACCCAACAAAGTTTGGAGGAACAAGCCTAGCTTGGGCTTCCTTAGGGTATGAATCCAAAAGATTGGATACCATGACTTGCACACCAGATGATGATGGTAGCTTGTGGAGGCTTGAGAGACCTCTTGGATTACCTCACCTATCCCCTACACGTCCAATGTTTTTCCTTTGGAGGTCAAAACGTCACATTTGGAGGAATTGACATATTGTTGAGGGCTAGGGTTTGGTTTGTGGTGGTGTTGGTTTGACACTTGGAACCTTTTGATGTAGAGAGGCCTTGGATTGAAGGAGGAGACCCTAGTTAATGAATGGGAGGCCTTTGGTGGCCCAATGTTTCACTTCCAAGATCAAACAATTTTCTAGAAGTGCCAAAATGTCACCCTATAGAGGGTTGACATCATCATTAGGGTTTCTTATTAGGGTTAAATTTGAATTTATAATGTAAAAGGGAAAAATAAGGGTTGTTGACCCCTTATTTTTTTGTTGACCTCTTATTTTTTGGACAAATACTTTTAGGAGGATTTGTATAAATAGAGATCAAACTCTTGTCATTTTATCATAACTCTCCCATCTTGGAGAGGATTCTTGGCTGAGATTTGTGCCCCTCTTGGGAAAATTCATGTTCTCTCTCTATCTTTTTCTATGGGTTATCTCTTGTCTTGTGGAGTGAAGCGTTGCACTATCTCTTGGAGGTTCTTTCTCTTGCCTTGGTGATGAAAAATACTTGGTAACTAGGGTTTGTCTTGGCATTTTTTGGATTTGGTAAGAAAAATCTACATATTCTTATTTTTCTTTGTTGTTTCATAGTTTTTATTGGCTAGATCCTTGGAGGAGTATAAGGGCATACACCCTCCACCAATTTTTATCATTGTTTGTGAAAGAAGCTATTGAAAAAGTTGCTAAGAGGAGTAAAAGGGCTTACACCCTCCTAGATTTACCTTGTTAGATTTTACTTGCCCTAGGGAGTAAAATGGTTTACACCCCTAGGGAGAGAATAGATATAACCTATTAAAAGAGGATCCCATAACCCATTTGGAAAGGCACTAATCATTTATTGCATGGGAGAAATAAAATACTTTCATTAGAATGCGTGATTTTTCGAGATATTGAATATGTTCAAGTTGGAATCTTTTCTTAGTGTTATAAGCTTACTTATGCCCTAAGGGTGTCTTCTTTAGGCCAATAATTTTTGTTGTTGTTATAAACTTAAATCTATAGCCATTAGGGCTGCAAAAAACTCTCTATTTTACTCGTTGCACACTTACCAACTACTTAAATTTACTTGTAAATGTCTATTATTGTTATACTACTCATTGTCTATGTTTTTGAAGGATTACCTGTTAATTTTTGTGGTTGTATTTTGCTGTTGTAAAATTTTTTTCTACAACCACTTGGATGTCATAATAACTTGTTGATAACATCTAATAAACAACCATAATCACCATCAAAATATCACTTTAATCATTGGAAGTTAGACTAGTCTTTGCTAGCTTTATTTTTTATATCTTGTACTAGGTTTTTGATGGTTGAATTTGTAGCCATTATCATTTTATGTTGATGATATATATTTCTATAACTGCTGCAAATTTGGGACAACAAAGTTTATTTATTTTTCCCCTTGGTTTAAAGGCTTATATATCCATTATTTGTCTTGTTCCAAGTAGGGATAACATTGTTTTGAAGGTATCTATCACTTGGAAACCATGTGTCATTCTACAAGACTCATTTTCAAGCCTTCCATCATCTTTATCATTGACCTATATGGGTTTCACTTATCATCTCTCCATCCTCTATCTCAATTCCCTTAGGGCCACCTAGGATTCCCCCCTTGTGTAGGATCTTTCCTTCACTAAAGCGAGGGGAGGTTTTATCTAAGGTGACAATGGGTAGACTCTCCCATAGTTATTGTCATTGTCCTGTTTGCATAGACAATAATGTTATTTTTATTTATTATATGAATTATCTTTTGACAAAGACTATTCATTATCTATGCATCTAGTTATATTAAGTTTCATTGTTCAACATATATTTCCCACTCGATAGCATATATTTCCCACTCGACGGGGATTGCACTACCATGCAGCCCTTGTTCATAGTATCCTTCGGCAAATGGGCATTGAATACTGCCATCAAGAATTGGTTGGTTGGTTGTTAAGTACAAGCCAGGCAGAGAAAAGGCCTTTTTTTTTAAGTGAAGGCATCCCCCACCCATTCCATGTAGTAGGTCGAACCTCACTTACTCCTCTACATGCCTAATGGAGGGAAGGTTGCTTCTGACACAAATACGTGTAAAACTCAACATGAGCGTCAAGGACCTCTTAGAAATTCTGAGAAATTCTCAGTTGAATATAAAAGATTCAAGAATTTTCCTCGGAAATCCTTTTTGTCTCTTCGTCTAAACCCTAAGAAGAGAGGTAAAGTGTCTTGATCTAATCTGTTGATTGACCTTGTACTAGTTTTGTGTTAGATCCATCCACCGATATGAACAAATCTCTTTCTACCAACAACATCACCATCCAAAGTTTTCAAAGATGGAACTTTTTCTTGTAAAATTGTGATACCAAGATTTGAGAGTCTACAAGAACATTGTTGGTCATTTTCATGGCCTCTACTTCTCAGGATTTTCATTGCTATCAATAATATCATTCCACTAGAAATTAAATCTCCAAAGATTGAACTTTTGTCGGTCAAATTTCCATGCCAAGATTTTAGAGTGTACAATAACATTGGTAGCCATTTTCATGACCACTACTTCTCAATATTTTCATTGCTATCAAGAATATCATTCCACTGGAAATTAAATCTCCAAAGATTGAAATTTTTCTTTTCAAATTTCCATGCCAAGCTTTGAGAGTCTAAAGCAATGTTGGTATCCATTTTCATGACCTCTCCTCCTCAAGATTTTCATTGCTATCAAGAGTATTGTTCACTGGAAATTAGATCTCCAAATATTGAAATTTTTCCTGTCAAATTGCCATACCAAGGTTTGAGAGTCTACAACAACACTGGTAGCCATTTTCATGATCTCTACTTCTCAATATTTGCATTTCTATCAAGAATATTGTTCCATTAGAAATTAAATCTCTAAAGATTGAACTTTTACCTGTCAAATTTCCATGCCAAGATTTGAGAATCTTCAACAACACTAGTAGCCATTTTCATGACCTCTCCTTCTCAAGATTTTCATTGTTATCAAGAATATCATTCCACTAGAAATTAAATCTCTGAAGACTGAACTTTTTCCTATCAATTTTCCATCGCAAACTTTGAGAGTCTACAACAATGCTGGTAGCCAATTTCATGACCTCTACTTCTCAAAATTTTCATGGCTGACAAGAATATCACTCCACTAGAAATGAAATCTAGGTCTTCAACACTATACAAAATGAACTCTTTGCTGTCATGCTATGTTAAAAAAAAAATTGGGCCTGTTACAAGATTTTGCAAAAAGAATGGACATATTTGTGAACAATGCATAAGTATAAGAAAAAATAACAGTAATCACAACAACAAGAGATATGAAAAATGATACAAAATACATGAGTTTACTCRGACMCACCAGAGYRCATACATTCCCTTRTTTGATATTGCAAGGTCARGRAAACTAAACTWTACAATYAACTTTAAGGTWTTTTTTTTYTCTCTYTAATTTTATTTTTYGTTTTTGTTAYCTTTCTTCTTTGTTTGAAGGTTTTRTTTTTTRTTTTTTTATATRRTTAYAATTTTKATTATAGGTTGAGTAGYTAGATGTAAAAGRCAAATCTTACACACTTAACRTTTAATGTGTMTAATTTTCCATTTCATGTTACTTGCTCCAACCYTGGTACAAAGCCAATATGGGTAGATGTTGTTCATTTTGTTCCACAAATAATTATTTGTTTTAGGAATATAGAAAAAGGCCAAAGCTCATCATGGACATGATTGTATTAATGTCATTGGCTTTGGATTTTATTTCATTGTCGGTGTAAATTGGAAATTTAAAATAACAATTTTTTTTATCAAATCTTATGTAAATGTTCAACTTGAATCTTTTAGATGATGACCACACCCTTCCCAATATGAGCGGGTTCTTGAGAACTAGAGAAGTTTCCATTGTCTCATTTTACAATCGCAATTTTTTTGATATTATCATTTTAATCTTGTCATGCAAATAAATATTATTTCAATCTTACATTATACTTATTTTATGATAATAACAAAGACATCTCCAGTGAACTAGCACTTGTTTATATAATAATATGTCCATGATTATTGCATGTAAATGAGTGGTGACGTGGGTGTACAAGTCTTAACTATGATTCGTATAACTAAATTTCATTTTAAATGAAAATTTTATAGTTTTTTGAGTTTTTTAAAGCATAGATTGAGCGACAAAAGTTCCATTTGTACTCATTTTATGTGTGTGTTTCACTATATTGATAGATATGCTTCATTGTATGCATGTGTCAATATGTTATGTAAAATAATATAGTTATGGAGTAGCATACTAGCGTGAGGGGTAATGTAAGGCTTTTTTTTACTTGGAGTTGGAAATGGGTGTGCTTGTATGTTTGTTGAGATAGGCATCGACAAGATTCAATTGGTTGTGAAAATAAGTTTCAAATCTGAATGAGCATATCTTGGGTGGTTTTGCACAATGGCAAGGCATGCATAAGTTTTTGAGAGATTTTTAAAACAATTAGGTTAAGTATGGAAATAAGATGAGGATTTCCATTTGGAGTTTCTTATAGAAGTCACATGATGGCTTGATGATGGATGTGGTGTTCCTTGGTTCATGGGCATGTTGGGTAGTAGTGTCTAGGTTTGTAAGCACATCACCTTAGTTCTAAGGAAGGTGCCTAGTTTGGTTGGGCACACATCACAAGTTGGACAGATGTTTGCTTAACATGACATGAAGCACACGGAAGTGCCTTTCACATTGTTCAAGTGGGACAATTGCAACCATTGAATGCATGAAACTTTGGGACACCTTGGGAAATAGTGCATGATCTAGTTTGAACGTGGACCCAAGAGGTTGAGCATTCTAAGACATGGTAGATATAGTGGATTGTATTACACATTTAGGTCTGTGACCACCTGAATTATCACCCTTGTGAAAAGTCCCAATGCAAGTGCTAATTGGGGAACCAAGATGGGAAGTGCACCACTATCACCTCATTACACTTTCTCCTACACTTTAGACCAACTTCTAGAAGCCATGGGGGGTATCCCAAATAATGAAAGTAAACATATTTAAGTGAAATAAAACCATGTAATTATATTATATACTTTAATGAATTCACAAAATACATAACGAGACTATGCATTAGGATTCCAATCAATGATTACAATGCTCTAAAGAAATTCAACTAGAAACAATTTCATGAACCACAATTATATCCACATCAAAGAAAGGTTAGGAGCTAGTGGTTGTGTGTGTGTCAAATATGACATGTAAGATAATCAACATTAGCATCTTCAGATCTGCAATTAATTCTATCACTCAACAAACAAAACTCACAAGAGGTTAGAACCACTTCAAGCTACTTTAGGGCACAAAGAGTGAAGACATTGTTATCACATAAAAATGACCCACCTAGACCAAAATGCTAGGTGTAATGAAATACTCCAACTATAGTATGGGTTTAATGTATTTTACATCATATCCCCTTAAGTTAACTTTAGGACCCCTTTTCCTAAGGCTAATTTCACTCAAAAACTCATAAAAACCTACTTTCACGTAACAATTCCCTTAATTAACTTTAGAAACCTCTTTTCTAAAGTTAATGTAACATACCCATCCACCAGTTGAGCAACATTATGTGCATAATACACATTAAGACATGGAATTTTCTGCTTATTAATTTCTTGTAGCTTATCAGCTATAAATCACACACAATTTAACCATTTGACCGATACCATAATTCTAAATGTATCTAACAAAAAATATTAAAACATGAATGCAATTACTCAAGCAAACAACAAACACACAACATCCATATAAACCATTTACACAATGAAATATCATGATAAACACAACATAGAACTTATATGTTAATAGATCACCAACTGGTTGCAACAAAGGTTGAACCTCCCATCCATAGGCATTGTTGCTCCTTTTGTTTCAACATCAAGCCACCCCCGAGCTAAGGCTATGAGTCCATAAGGAGATCATGCCCTCTCGCTATCTATGCTCCACACACAACAACCCCAAAGCCCAGGCTCCAATATGTTTCTCACAACCTACACAACCCAAGGAATGGGATCCTCCTTGATCCATATTTTATGAGAAAAATGAAATGAATACAAATTATTATCAAAAGATGCTTAACACAAAATAACATATATACAGTAAAACTGGTTTCTATTCAATAAAGAAATAAGCTGAAACTGTAAAACGCAGTGAAAAACAAGCTTTCTAGAATGGTGGCGACTTATCTCTAAGAAGAGATGTGATGGATGTGCTCATTCGCAAGAAGATGATTAAAATGAGGCTCTCAATGCCTTTTTACAATAAACAAGAATGTCAAAAACCCTAGACATCCAAAAACCTAACCCTAGGAGATGAAGCGCTAAAAGTCATGTGGGGCCTGTTTGGGTAAGTTAGTACATCAACTTCTCGGGGTCGTAACTTTTATACGATCTTCATTTTAGGCGCACGATAGCCCGTTGGAAATTTCTATCCGAGGAATACACATGTTGTTTGTGGTGATCCCTAAAAACGTTGTTTAGGGCCTCAAAACGGCCCCAGAAGTTAGCGACCCGAAAACTAGGAAAAAACTGCCAAACTTGAAAACTGCCAAAATGAGCCAATTGGAATAGGTGGGAGGCCACCAACATCCATATGGATCACTTCTTCACCGCACATAGTACCTCAGGCCTTCCCACTTCCCTTCAGGGCTCCATTGCATTTGGTTGATTGTAAAACCTACTAGTTACTTCAAGAATCCTCACAATAACCCTCACAAGGCTTTTGAGTCTATTTCTCAACATAAAAATGCTTCACAAGCTTACATCTCGATCTAAGGCATAAAATCCTCTTTCTCAACATAAAAAATAGCCCAAAAATGGATGCCTTCAAGCCCAACATGGTTGGTTCTCTTCCCAACACTCTTCTCCTCTCTTGTTGTCCAAAATATGCAAGTAAAAACTGCTCTCCATGCAAAAATGTGAATGTCCTTAAATTGCCTCCTTGGCCATACAAATTTCCTCTCTTTATTTGCTTTCTTGACTTGACTTACACTCTTCCCCAAGTTGATTGCACCCATGCCCATGCTCTCCAATAACTATGGGATGTGACTCCTCACACCCACCCTCTTACAAGAGTTTAATGATTGGTTTTAGGAACACTCAATAACAAATAGAAGGTTTACACAATAATAATGATAATTTAGGAATGTGGGTTTGGATTAATACCCCTGAGTAACTCCACCTTGGACCCCTTTCT
>JZKD02S0092454.1:120948-133841 GCA_000966675.3 Picea glauca | reverse complement strand
ATCATTCTTCATCCTTTTTGTATCGCAACCAATGGTTACTATTTTTATTAGTTATTTCAATGCATCTAAGTTACCATTCGACCTTCGGCCACATTAAACCAATATGGGCTCTTTGCCCCAACACATTGGCTCACCAGCCTAAATCACATTTATACAATTACAATATAATTGGCAGGGATTAAAACTGGGGATGTTACAATTAATTTCACTTAATTAAGTCATAAACCTTTTTTATGAATTTTCCTCCTAACTTTAATTTTAAAAACAAAAATATGATAAAAATCCCATATTTTTCCTATAAAACAAGGAGGGATCTCACCCCATTTCATTCACTCAATCATTTTTAACTACCCCATCCTCTCTTGCTCTCATCTCCCTCATTGTGGATTTTCCCCTAGTTTTTCCTCTTTGTTATTGAAACCCTAGTTTTCGAAGGAGCACCCCACTATTGCAGCCATCTACAGCTAGAGGAGGAGAGTAGGTACAACCACACACTTAGAGAACCAAAGAACCCTCCCATAGAGAGTCCACTAGAATATCTAGAGCTTCAAGAGCCTTTCACATGTGTCCATGTAAAGTCTCCCATTTGGTTAATGAAAAATTCATTTATTCTTTGATTCTATCGATGATCTTGTGTATTTCTTTGTTACATTTCTTGATTTTTTGAAGAACTGCATGGATCTTAGGGAAAATTTGTTCTTATAAAGCTAGTTTTTTAAGTTTTCTAACACCATTTGTCAATAATCTTGTAGCAACCACAAGATTTGTGAATTCGCTTAGTCTGTTTATAGATTTGCACCAACAAAATGACAACTCCACTAGATATTTGAGCTAATATCAATATCCTTGGTTGTGGGTGTGTGGTAAATGGTAGATTTTTCAGTTTTTTTTTTTTTTTTGAGTTTTAGGTTTTTGTTTACCTCTTGTATCTTTATGTGCATGTTTGCAGGTAACAGGAATCAAAACCCACTCAGGAATCGCATAGAGATGAGGCGACATGTGTAGCAAAGATCCTTGGGACCAACTCACTAACATGGGTCAACATGTGTGTTTACCAACGCACTTTCCAAACCATGTTTCAAGGTTGACCAAAGCAAGAAGCACACCTAGTTTTTACATGGGCCAACACACTTCCTGAGGTAACTCTCTGCAAGGGATAAAATTTTGGTTTTTTTCTAGTTTTTTGTGCTTTTGTGTGTTTATTAGATTGCTATTCAAGGCATGTAGATGCCCAATTAGCTATCAGTTTATTGAATTTCTTAAAAACCCTCTAAAATCCAAATGATTGGGGAACAAACCCCCCTGGGGGTTTTAGTACATTTCCTTCCAGATATTTTTTGAGGGTTTGACTCTCTATTTGTCTTTGAAAACACAATGTAGTTTTGCATTTTAGTGGTTGTTTATACATGTAGGTTTCTTGCATTGCATTTCATGTCATTTTAATTTGAAAAGAAAAGGAAAAAGAAGCATATAGGTTAGGGCATAGATCTAGTCTGCATTGCCATGTTTTCAATTATCTTTTACAACCATAAGCCCTTCTCTTTTGTTGTTAAAGAACACATATGTAATTCAGATTTGCATAAAACCCTTAGTGAAAAATAAAAATGCCACTTATGACCCCTAATTATTTGCTTGGCAATAGGGATTTTTTAATGTATTTGACTGTATTACTTGAAAAATAATTTTATGTTTAAAAAAGTCTGAATTTTTTTGCAAGTTATTCATGTTTTAATTAGAGGAAAAGTTGGCACTTAGTACTTTAACCTTTTTTAACTTCCTCTTTGAAAAATCTAATCAATGGAGGGGTCTTGGCGTGTTGTCAATCAGTGGGTCTTGGCGAATGTTGGATCTTGGTGTGCTGTCAAACAATGGAGTCTAACCTGCATGGGCAAAGAGGTGTGGACTGGTGTGGTTGCTAGTATTTGTCAGTGCACATAATCGTATGCAAACGTTATTAGTCCACAGAGCTTACAGAGAGCCCAAACAACTTGTTTCCCATTGGCATCAATAAATGAAACCAATAGTTTAACAAGAGAAATAAATGAGACTGCAGTGTACGGTTACAATTTTTAGGACGACAATTTCTGTGGAGGTCAACAAAGGAATCGATGGCGTACACTATGAATATGAAGGTGTGGTTGTTCTTTTCAAAGGTGATTGATATACAATTTATTTACTATACATTTTTGTGAGAACTAGAATTTTTTTTCTTTGTAAAAGTTTTTGTTTCTTACAAAGACAATATGAAAAGGTTATATTACCTTTTCACCTTTCATTAAGAGAAAGAATCATCAAGAGAGAATGTATTGTAGGAGATTTGATTGTAACATTTGAAAGAATTGAGCGTCTTTAAGGATAATAATACCTTTCCCCTCTCCTTAAGAGAGAACTTTAGTGGAGAATCTCAAATTGTGTAAAATGGTTTATCTCTTATTGGAATTGTGTTGAGGCACATTTTTTTGTACTCTCAAATTTAATAAGAAAATATTTATTTGGTGGTGGTTGAGTTCCATTTTTGGGACGACTGTTTTCATCCCAGGTTGAAGTGGGACAATAAGTGTTGATTTGACATATTTTCTTGCTCATTTCCAATAAATGCAAGCAATATTGTGCTTCCCAAACTCACAAGCATTAACTATTTTTATTGGAGCAAAATAATGCAACCAATTTTTATTAGAAAAGACTTATGAGAATTTGTAATTGATGGATATGGTATGCCTTCCAATGAAGAATACAAAGCTATGGATGCTACAGAAAAGAAAAATTTAAAGGAACTCATAAAGAGGGATAATGAAGCACTTTCTTTGTTAGGCAGCATAGTTGAATCAATTTTTCCAAGAACCAATGTAGCACAATCTTCTAAACAAGCATGGAAAATATTAGAAAACACATATGAAGTAGCAATAGTCACTAAATTACAAGCATTAAGTCGTAAGTTTGAAAATTCTAAGATTGAAAGTAATGAATATGTGAATGATCATATCACCAAGATACAAGATCGTGTTGATCAAATGAGGACGTTGGGTGAAGAAGTTCCAAAGAAAAGGATGATTGAGAAGATTTTAAGGAGTCTTGTGCTGAAATTTGAAATCGTCACCACCAGTATCATGGTTTCTAAAGATCTCAATGTAATGAGAATTGATGAATTAAGTGGTTATTTATTAATTGTTGAAGAAAATTCTTTAAGTGAACACATGGAAAATGCTTTATCTACAAAGTATAGAGGACGAGGAAGAATCAAAGGATAGTTTCATAATCAAGGTTTTCATAATCAGAACATATATCAATAGAATTCACATGGAAGTGCATCTACTTCAAGAGGCATAGGAAGAAGTCCACGTCAGTTCAGAGGAAGAAGCAGAGAAGATCTCATGGAAGAGGAAGGGGAAGAGATGAATATAGAGAAATACAAGGACTACAGTGTTATTATTGTCACAAATTTGGTCATCTTAGAAAGATCGTTATGCAAAATTGTGTGATATGGAACATAAAGGTGCTAATATAGTTGTTGAAGAAACTAGAAATGAGAAGTTATTCATATCAGGTTTGATGGTTGTTGGCAGCAAGCCAAAGTGGGAAAGAAAGCATGCACAAAGAAGAATGACAGTTGGAAGAGAAATCGTGGGAAAGAAAGCGTGCAGAAGGAAAGCAATAACTGGCAAGAAGCACAACATGCGCGCATGCAAGAAGGAGGCGACAACTGGAAGGAAGCAATGAACGCATGCAGAGAAGGAAAACCTAACGACAGTAGGGTTAGGGTTTTTGTAAGGTTTTTGTGTAAACGGTTGAAGAGCCCGATAGATATAAATATAGATACAAAGGTATCATAGAAGAGTTCGAAATTCAGAGTTTGGAGAGATTCTCTAAGGTTGAGCTTTACTATTGTTGTAGAGTTGAGATCGTTTTTATGTAGTGTTTTTTATTAGATGTACTATTTTGGTAAAACAAGTGAGCTAAGAGGAAGAGAAAAGGTAGATATCGAGGATTAGATCGTAGGACAAGGAGCCTAGTGTGATCTACTTCACCTCATAGAGATCTTACCCATTTGAGGAGAATTGTAAGCGCGAGGCATGAGAATTGCATAACCGCCATAATAAGAGAGACAAGAGCCAAATCTTTGTGGACTTATCCCAGGAGGGGGTGAACCATGGTAATACATGTGTAATGTGATGAATGCATGCATATCTTTGTCATATGTTTAATAGTTAAATGTTGTATGCAATGAATGAATGAGTTATTATATTGCTTGGTTAATTGTTGTGGGAATATAACGAAAAGATACCACGAAGGTTAGAATATAAAAAAGGACAACAATAGCTCGTAATACAAATCATAATTAATGGTTTAGAATACAGATTCCCTATCTCATGCTCAATCCTAGGCTGTAAACACATGAGTCTTACAACCACCCATTTAAAGTTATATCGAGTGAGACTATGCAGTGCATTCTGTGTATTGTGTTGCCTTCTGGTTTACCAGAAATAGTTTTAGGCTTTGTTGGTACCATTAAAGATATGAACCCTAGGTGTACGACGTAGGTAGTAGAGAGAGTTCGTTAAACTTAACCAACAAATGGTTCTGTTGTCATTGTAAGAGGAACAAGAGAGGACTGAGTAGATGAGATAGAATGCATGAGAAAAGAATGAGTGAAAACAGAAGACCGCTCAACCACTAGAAGGGAATGTTGAGACCGTGGAACCCCACGAAAGCAGAAATCGAAGGTTGATTGAGAACTAAAGAACTAGAGTTTGACCAGAAGGATAATAGAAACCCTAGCCTCACACCTCGCAAATATCTAGATAAATACATGTTTATGGATTTACATGAAGTCTTTTTCTGTGTTTTTCCCCACCTACTACAGGAGTGGATACTAAGGTTGAAAGATAACCATGGGATGAACCGGATCCGATAGTTAGATTGGACCATGATACATATTGAGTAGTTACAACAGGTGAACAACAAATTCATCCACGTAGTCGACTTTTGGCTCGACAGTATTGTGGCAGGCTTCATCACAGAGTTTGCAGTTGACACAGCGAAGTCATACAGCGCAGTAGAGCAGGAATTTCTACGTGGATCTCATGGAAGGTACATTCGATCACTGTATACGTCTATTAAAATACGTCTATATAACAAAGGTGTAATGACAATGGAAGCAGAAAACTAGACTTCCCTGCGTGCATGGGGGAAGGGGGGAAGCACTAACAGAGGAAGGATAAATGACCAAAGGTGAGGATAAAATCAAGAAGGAGGAGGAATTCTTGGATGACGAGGATGACGACCAACTTAAGTGGATCTTGGCATCACCAGGAACAACGTGTAGCGGAGTACCCTACCAATATAAGGTGAATACCAAGAAAAGAGATGTAGTCGCGAGGGAGGGCTTGGAAAGCGAAGAAGAAGAGGTAGAGGATCTTCGGGCTATGGAGCAAATTGAGGAAATCCTGCGCACAACCTATGAGAGGAAAACAAGAGGCCTAAGAATAGGAGGAGAAGATAGTCATCCTTTCCATATTAATGTCAGTGTGGAACCCATAAACCCATGTGCGACCAATACACCAAAGAGAATACCACCATTTAGACAACCAAAGTTCGGAGGAAGTCTGATAGCAAGAAGTACATCTACCACAGGAGAAACAACTGGAGGAGCCAGTTCAGGAAGTACTAGTAATGTATCTACACCATGTGACGGAGGTAGCAATTCAATATTTAGAATGGTCGGACATGACCCCACGATCAGATTACCAGAATTTCGAGGAGAAGCAGCAAAATACCCTAAGAAGAATTTGTTTATTTGTGCAAAGATCTAGGAGGAAAAACATATCACTAATGAAGATACCAAACTTGCACAGCTAGCAATCACACTGAGAGACCACACACTAGACTAGTACATGAGTCTAGACACAAACAGTGCCACTAGGACAACGAGGACACTGACAGACATTAAGAAGCTACTGATTAATGAGTTCCAGAATTCAGAGGACCAGTACATGAACGAAATGATCGAGATCAGATAGAAACCAGGAGAGGCTGTATGGGAGATTGACCAGAGATTCAAGCGGCTGAAGGGGAAGTTAAAATAACTTATGACCGAGATGCAGCACCAACACATGTTTGTCAACTCACTACTTCCACACCTAAAATATCCCTTAAGACAACAGAAGTTTCAAACGTGGGTCGAGGCTCTACAGGCAGCCTTGCAGCTGGAAGAGAACCAATACCAGCAGACGGACCCAGCTATTGAAGAATTGAAGGAGGATTTGAATAACCTAACATTTCAGTTGAATAAGAACAATAACAAGGACAAACGAGAATTCGTTTGGTGCTCCACATGTTGGATGGAAGGAAACCAAAAGAACAAATGTCCAACATTCGTGCAACATATGAAAACAGGCATGCCAAACCCACTACCACAAAGAGGATTATGGTGCGAAATATGCAAGAAACCAATTCATAACCCTTATCACTGCACGATGATGCAAAAGTACCAGACAATTCCAAAGAATTCGTATTGCACCTTTTGCAAATCAGTAGGCCACAACGAAAAAATATTGCAGAACTATGGAGCTGATGCGGGAAAGAACATTAGACGCATACAGAGTATAGGCCGAAATGATGACTAGGCAAGAAGCGCCATAGTTCAATCAAGCGTCAACTCCATACAACACTGCACAACAACAATACAACACTGTGTAACAACCATACAACAACGCATAGCCACAGTACAACCCGACGCAACCTCAGTATAATATTGCGCAGTATAATCAGGCACCACCATATAATGCACTGAGAGGGGACCGAGCAGACTATCGAGGAGGAGGATGAACCAGAGGAGGCTTCGGACGTGGCAGAGGACTAGTCACATGTCACAACTGTCAACAACCTGGACATTATGCATGGGAATGTCCACTTCCGCCAACAACCTGTATGTATTGTCGCGCATCAGATCACGAGACAGAGGAATGCCCGACACTATTAGTAAAGATCTAGGAAACAAGGAACCAGAACAACCAGAATGTTCAATGGATTTCAGCCAAAGCAAGGGAGGATGGAAGAAACATCAACATAGTCACCCGTGGAGGAACGAAGACAGGAAACAACACAGTCCAGCAAGAACCTGCACAAAACCAGTGGGTAAAGAAGAACATTGAACCAAGGAAGTAGTTCGATGTGCCCAAAGAAAAGGAAACTTTTAAGGAAGCCAGACAAGAATTTTAGAAGAAGAACACATCGTCGACTTCCACTACAAAACCAGCCCATGAATCACCGTAATACAAAATGTCGCCATCATTGGATCATACCAAAGGAATGCCACCCGAGGGACAAGCACGTACTATCAAATACTTTTTGCAGTCATGCATCAAAATGTTAAGTGATCCTTCATTTGTGAAAATATTGCAAAACATCCTAGAGAAATGTAGCAGCGAGACGAAACAAAAGCTAGAACCAAAAATTGTCAATCGTTTACACACAATAAGAAGAACAAGTAGGGAATTTACATTGAATGCCAACATTGGGGATTTCAATATGGGAGATATCATATTGGACCTAGGATCCGAAGTGAATGTGCTACCCAAGAAAACCTGGCAATGCATGGGAGAGCCAACATTGGGATATTCAAATGTCCAATTAAAACTAGCAAACCAACATAGGGTCCTACCAATAGGGAGACTAAAAGGAGTAACAATAGATCTTGATGGTGTGTGCACTAAAGAAAATTTTGAAGTCATCGAAATAGTAGATGGCACAACACCATACCCGACACTACACGGTCTGGACTTGGCGTTTGACAACCAAACCATAATTAATTTGAAGACAAGGAAAATGACATTTGAATCCAGAGATTACAAGGCCATAGAACCACTAGATCCATCATAAGGGGAGAGGTTCGTAGAACCCACTTTCCTAGACTTAGAGGAAATCAGCCAGTTGTACAGAACAACTGTGTGCGAGGAGGATTATGTAAACCCAACTGCAGACGAGGTACTCATTTGGCATAGTATTACTTCATGCGAAACAAATTCAAACACTGGGTTAGAAAACTGGCAGCATAGACTACACGAGGTATCCACGAGAAGATGTGCATGAATAGACCACGCAGTATGGTGGATAGGCATAGAAATCAAAGAACCACCCAGTTTCCATAGACTAGATGGTTTGGAAACATTCTTGACACTATATGAAGATGAAGTACTAGAAAACCAGAGGCTACTAGCACTAGATTTAGCACTCAAGGACACACCCACGAGATGGTGGGGCGCACACAAGGAGACTATCAAAAACTGGTACCAATGTAAGCAGTTACTGCACATAAGGTTTGGTGCAGAATAGAGAAACAACAAACAAAGAAGATATGAAGGACTAGGGACACCAGCGAAACACTTGGAGGAGTGCAAAACATTGTGGAAATTGACACCACCAGAGGAAAGGCCTCACCACTTTATTCACACTTTATAAGGCATCCCAGTGAACTAGTATACATATAAGGAACATCGCAAAGGAACTACAACATGGACGACATTGCAACAGAACTTTACCATCACTTTCTCATTCGAGCATGAGAACCCCAACATAGATGCAGCCCTGAAACGGATCAGAGGAGTCATATTCATTGAAGAACCGACAATAGAACTTATTACCGAAGAGTAGCATCGAAATAAGAAGACAATCAAGGAACTATTGTGATGTTACCAGGTACAGGAGGAAGCACCAGACGAAGATGATCCGCACGACATTCAGATTGAAGAAGTGGAAGGCGAAAGAGATGTCAAGGGACCACCCATAGAATCTGAAGTTATTTCCACACCAATCAAGGAAAATAAAGTTAACAGCGCAACAGCGGAACATCCCAAAATGGCCAACATTGGAGACTACTGGGATGAGCCGACAATAGAAAGCATTACCGATTTGTTGTGCGAATACGACTTATTTCCTACAACATTTACAGAGATGAAGGGTATAGCAAGAGAACTAGGAGAGATGAAAATACCTCTCACACTCGAAGCGAGACCGATTCGACAATGACCATATAGACTGAACCCCATATATAAACAAAAAGTTAAAGAGGAGATCGAACGGATGCTTGAAGCCAGCATAATCGAACCAGTCGAGGAATCAAAATGGAAAATCTCGATGGTTGTACAGGACAAGAAACAAGGAAGAGGGATTAGGATATGCGTTGACTTGAGGAAATTGAACGATGCATGCCTACAATACCCATTCCCTACAGCGTTCACAGGTGAAGTGCTAGAGAATGTGGGGGGACACGAATCTTACTCATTCACTGATGGATTCTCAGGCTACCATCAGATTAAGATAGCATAGGAGGAAAAATACAAGACCATGTTCGCGATGGAATGGGGATCTTACCAATATACAGTCATGCCATTTGGACTGAAGAATGCACCAACAATATTCTCCAGAGTGGTTATCGCAGCATTTAAAGAATTCATCCATCAGTTTCTCGAAGTATACCTGAATGACTAGACAGTCTATAGTCTGTTGAAAAACCATGTGGAAGTCTTACACTTGATGCTAGAATGATGCAGACAGTGTCAGATATCCCTAAACATAAAGAAATGTATATTTGGAACACTGTTTGGGATACTATTGGGTCATATAGTATGAAAACAAGGGCTATTGGTTGATTCGACAAAGATTGCAGTCATCGTTAAGTTACCAGTGCCAAAAATAGTCTGTCAGCTATGAGCGACGTTAGGACACACAGGATACTATCAGAAATTTATCAAAGGATATGCGCAGATCACAACACCAATGGAAAAATTGCTAAGGAAGGATACAAAATACCAATGGAACGATGAGTTTCAACACGGTCTGGATACCCTAAAGGAAAATATTTTCACTACATCAATATTAGTATTTCTAGACTGGGGAAAGACATTCCATGTGCATGTAGATGCATCAGCGATAACACTTGGAGCTATCTTAGCGCAACCAGGAGCTGGAGACTTGGATCACCTGATAGAATTTGCAAGCAGAAAACTATATGATTCATAACAGAACTATAACACAATGGAAAGAGAAGGCCTAGCTATGGTTTACGCACTTTAGAAGTTCAGACACTACCTATTGGGAAAACATTTTAAGATGTTTATAGATCACTCAGCCCTAAAATACCTAGTCAACAAGCCAGTGTTGGGGGGGGATAATCTGTCGATGGTTACTGTTATTTCAATAATTTGACTTTGAAGTAATCGTCAAACCAGGAAAACTAAATACATGACCTGATCACCTATCACGGGTCACAAATGGAGAAGAACCCATGAGCTTGGAAGGAAAATTTCTGGATGCACAGTTATTCTCAGTACAAATTGTTGATGACCACTTCGTAGAGATCATCCAGTACTTGAGTATAGGTACCATGCCACAATATTATGTAATATACCAGATATAAAATGTATGCAGAACATAAATAAAATGTTAGTAATGGTAGAATAACAACAATATAACCAAAACATTCACCACAATAACACTGAAATGATATAAGAATAACAATAGAAATAACACTTCGAATCTAAAAGCAATGTTCATGGGCCTCTTCGAGGGGGCAACCTCCAGTTGAGCAGAGCTCTATTAGAATAATATCCAAGCTAGGGTTCTCATACCCTCAACTCCTATTTATACTAAAAAGAAGCATCTAGAGGAAGATCCTTCTAGAAGCGAAAGCTTCTATTAGGTCTTCTTACATCCGCCTTATTCTATTTTATTGAAAGGCCTTATTAATATTGACCTTTATTAAATCCAAATATATTGTTATGTGCGGGTTAGGACCCTAACATGTTCTCCCCCTTAAAAACAACCTTGTCCTCAAGGCTTGAGATTAAGGGGGCCCACTGATTTTGCTTTTCGGAGGCAAAACACCTCAAATATGTTTCCAAACACTTGTTGAAAACTTCCATTTGGCCATCATTCTGGGGATGATAAGCTGTGTTGAGATGCAATTTTGTGCCTTGTATCTTGAAAAGTTCTTGCCAAAAATTGCTTGTGAAAGTTGGGTCGCGATCAGAAACAATAGAGTGAGGCATGCCATTAAGCTTGAAAACCTGATCCATGAATATTTGAGCCACCGTGGATGCCGTAAACGGGTGTTGAAGGGCGCAAAAATGAGCATACTTGGAAAGGCGATCAACAACCACCATGATGACGGATTTATTTCCCGATTTGGGTAAGCCAGTAATAAAATCCATAGAGATATCCTTCCAAATAGAAGGTGGAATTGGGAGTGGTTGTAGTGTGCCTGACGATTTGACTGTTTCTCCCTTGTTGCATTGACACATGTCACATTCAAATACAAAATTATGAATGTCCTGTTTCATACCATCCCAGAAAAATGAACGTTTGACCCTGTCATAGGTTTTGGTGAACCTGGAGTGCCCTGTTGTGGGTGTAGCATGAATCTCAGAAAGTACCGTGGATTTAAGCTTTGATTTATACTTAAATACAAACGGCCTTTGTATCAAAGTTCCTCATGGAGCCAAGAGTACCCTGGGGAAGCTGGAGCATTGGACTGCAATTGATGGATCAACTGCGAAATTTTGGGATCTTGTAGCCATTCTTGGCGAATGGCTTGGAGCCAATCTGGTACAATGAATGAAAGAGAAAAAATGGATCCTTCATCTTCATATTTTCGGGAAAGTGCATCCGCAACCACATTGTATTTTCCTTTCTTATAAATGATCTCATAATCATATCCAAAGAGTTTAGTCACCCATTTTTGTTGGTTTGGGGAGGAAATGTGTTGTTCCATAAAATACTTGAGGCTTTGATGGTCTGTCTTAATTTGGAACCGTTGCCCCAATAGATAAGGACGCCACATATCCACAACATGCAGAATAGAAAACATTTCATTTTCATAGATGGATTTGCCTAGATTTCTTTTAGATAGTTGCTTGCTGGTAAAGGCCAAAGGTCGACCCTCTTGCATAAGGACAACACCAATTCCTTTCCTTGAGGCATCACATTCCAACACAAAGGTCTTTGTGAAATCAGGAAGGGTGAGGACTAGAGTGGTGCACATGGACATCTTCAAGGTTTGAAAAGATTGAGCAGCGGCTGGAGTCCAAGTGAAAGAGTTCTTTTTTAGGAGAGCAGTGAGAGGTGCTTCAATCTTCCCATAATTCTTAACAAACTTGCGATAATACCCTGTTAAGCCTAGAAATCCACGTAATCTCTTAAGAGTCTTTGGGTGAGGCCAGTATTGCATAGCTTCAATCTTTTTAGGATCCATCTTGACGCCATCTTTGCCAAACAGATGACCCAAGTATTCTACTTCTGAGGCACCAAAAGCACATTTAGACTGTTTTAGTAAAAGTTGGTTCTGAGAGAGTAGATGGAGAACTTGATCCACATGAGAAAGATGGTTTGTCCAGGTTTTTCTATAGATGAGGATATCATCAAAGAAAACTAAGACAAAATGGCGGAGAAAAGGACGAAAGACATGATTCATGAGGCTTTGGAAGGTGGAGGGGGCATTACACAAGCCAAAGGGCATGACCAAAAACTCATAGTGGCCTTCATGAGTTCTAAAGGCAGTCTTGGGAATATCTGCCTCTTTCATACATATCTGGTGGTAGCCCGAACGAAGATCCAGTTTAGTGAAGAATTGGGCACCACTCAATTCATCCAAGAGGTCATCAATGACAGGAATGGGGAATTTGTCTTTGATGGTAAGTTTGTTGAGGGCAGAGAAGTTAGGACACATTTTCCAAGAAACTTCTTTCTTCAGGACCATGACCATAGGAGACAAATAGGGGCTCGTACTAGGGAGGATAATGCCTGTAGTAAGGAGTTCCTGGACCATTTTCTCAATTTCATTTTTTGGGGAAAGGGGGTGACGATACAGATGGATATTGGGAGGAAGGCTTCCTAGTACA
>JZKD02S0092454.1:21365-31825 GCA_000966675.3 Picea glauca | reverse complement strand
GTTCTGAATTTTTACCTTTTGCATGTTTCTGATTATGTTTGTCTTCTTTGATATTCTCCCATGGAACTATGCAATCATTCGCTTCATGTGACCCATTATTTTTGCAATGGGTACAATGAAGATTGGATTTATCACCTTGTTTGTGTCTACCCCCCTTGTCTCTAAACGTATTTCTTGCACATCATGTGTTGTTACCTTCTCCTCTAGAAGAATCATGTGATTGACTCGTCTCTTTATAAGCAAGGCACGTGGTCTTGCTGATGGAATGGATTGACTTATTTCCAAAGGCTTTCTCATGTTCTGCAACTTTCTCCACCAACTTGTCAAATGTGATGGATTTCATTTGACCACTTGCTTGCAGCAATTCAAGGTAGTGAGAATATATATGGTAGAGGGCCTTAATGAAGGTTGTGAAAGGGAGATATATATTCACACTAATGGAATCAATTTCATGCATTATGTCTTTGATCTCAAAAGTGAAAGCCATAGGGTCATCATTCTTCCACTTTAGGTTGAAGAGCTTCACCATCAATGCTATATGTTCCAGTTTTGAGTGTGTATCATACAAGTCATTTAATCTCTTCAAAGTACTATAGGAGTCCTTAATTGAAGAAATATGATGGCTCACCTCTTCACTTTCTATTGCAGAAATCACAACATATGTTTTATAGTCTTTGTCCCTCCATATGGAAAGTTCTTTGTTTGATATAGTAATGGTTGGTCTACTACTCTTCGACTTTGCTTCTAATTCATCTTCAGTAGTAGTTGATTTGACTTCTTCTTCATTGGCAATTGTTGCTTCACAAATACCATTCCACAAGTTGTTGAATATCAATGTGATTTTGATCTTTCTGTGCCATTCTTTATAGTTCTCTTTTCCAGTCAGCACTACATCGACGATGATAATTAGAGAATACATTTTATGCCACCTTCACTCACGTGAAGTAGCAACAAACTTGTGAACAGTTAGTTAGGAAAATGAGATATAGCTTGCAAAGGTGGACAATGTAAATGAACAATGAATGGTCTCCAAAATCAATTGAATGTTTCGCAGACCAAGTGAATTGCATCCCACCACTGTTTAGACATGCAATTATCAAATCCAAAAAATGCCTCACGGGGATGGAATTTCACATATATTCATTTAATGTTGTGAGAATACTCATCTTCAAGCATGCATAGATGGTTGTAGGTATGTCTCATTTTTAGTTGGAGCCATGGCGGCTCCTTCATCTCGCAAGAGGATTGCAAGTCAAATGGATGAATCCAATGAATCCATACTAGAGAAACTATAACGAACCCTTCTCACCTCATCTCGTTGTTCTATGGAACGAATTAGAGTTTAGTGAATTTGTAGGAGTTAGGGTTTCATGTCAAGTGAAATGAAAAAGAGGGTGACGAGAGTAATTAGTCGAGGGCATGAGTGTTGGGCTCTACATATGTCCTAAAAACAACCTTAGTTAACATTAATTTATCAACCCGAGGATTCATATTTTTATCTCAAGAATGTCAACAAAGTCTATGCAAATAATTGTAGAGGCTAAAATCATGTAGTTAAAGTAAATCTGAGTTTATCAACAATCAAGTTCCTCACAAATTCGTTAAAAATCTGAAACTAAGATATTAACAAAATTGAAATATGATCTACAACGTGCTGTGAGTTTAAAGGCATTAATTGAATTGTTGAATTGATCTAATTAAGAGATAGTAATTGAATTCATGAAAAGTTTGATAAATTGATCTATCGGCGATCATTTAACCTATTGAAAAGAAGTAGAGAATTACTATATCTATGAAAAGGAACAACGATTGTACTTAACTGAAAGGAACAACAATTGTAATCTAACCAAAAGGAACAACAAATACTAATTTAACTGAAAGGAACAACAATTACTAATTTAAGCGAAAGGAACAACAAATGCTAATTTAAGCGAAAGGAATAACAAATGTTAATTTAAGCGAAAAGAACAATGTGTATGATAATGAGAGGAACTATCAAGAAGTAAACTGCAGCAATGAAAACTGGAACAACAATCGATAACATTCAATTGAAACGCATATCTTTTATAAGAAAACAACATAAAATCATTAACACACTCATGCATTTATCTTAACAATTGCAAAAGAGATTTAATTCACAGAACATAAATAAAAATGATACAATTACAGATTGAGACAGTAATTCCTTCAGACTAGGCCCTTGGTCCTCAGAAGCACTGCTACTAGAAACTCAGTATGCAAAAATGATGAAAACGCTCAAAGCTTCTATTAATTCCATAACTAGTACAATATCTACAAAAATTGCTTGCGCAGAGAAATTCTGAGTTCTAAAGATTTAGAAATAATTTTTCTCCTTCTCTCATTCATTACCCTCTATATATTACAATGATATGGGTAAATTAATCATTCCTGAGGATCGAGAGATCCTCAGGATTTATTTTACTATTTATAAGGTTTACAAAATATGGAATCAATCTTCCTCCAAACTTATTTGTGCCTCGTGTCTTCAACCTTCAACAATCTTCGTATCTTCAAAATATCCTTAATTATCTTGGGTTTGACAATATTTATCCATTCTTGTGCTAAAATCAAACAATTCCAACCGAATATTAGAATTTATCTAACATTACTCAATAATATTTCTAGAAGACATTTTAATCATTTTCTATCCTAATTATTCCTAATTAACAAAAAAAGTCAATCAAGATTTCATCATGAACCATAGAAATAAGGAGGATACTTGTACCTTTTTCACAACTCAACATACCCCCCAGCTTACCTTCTTGCATGTCCTCATGCAATTTGAGATCTTACATGTAAAGCAGTAATGTTGTAAGGAGGAGAGGTTGGTTCACTAGGTTCCCTGAACCCATTCTTGCATTTGAGCTCTCCAAAAGCAGCTTCTTCCCTCTTCCTATTAATTTGATAATATTTCTGATAACCTTCTGGGGGAAACCAAATGATAGGAGGACTATATATGCACCCAATCCAGGCAGGTCCTTCCTCCTAGATCATTTTGGTGTACCTTTCTACTCTAAAGGTAGCTGCAAAAAAGTTTTTGAAACCAAAGGGTTCCCTGCTCTTGACTTCATTGGAGGAGGCATCCCATCTTAGTTTGTAAGCAACAAGAGATTCTTCTTTAAGTTCCCTAAATTATTCTATGCTTGAACGTGTAACTTGTCAGTGGATAGGGGCCAAAGAATCTACCACACCTTCCCTCTTCATAAATGTCCTCTGATGCATGATGGCTGGGAAGGATTTTGGAGGTTCCCCTCTGATCCAAAGATCTAACCCAGTCTCCCTTTTCAGAAAGGTCTTATGTGCTTTTGCCCATTTGATTTGGTTCTTGGTGAAGGAAAAAAAGGCTTGGAACTGTATGTCCCTAATAAAAGGACCAGGGTTCTATTTCCTGTTATCTTCCCAGATGAAGTTATGGAGGTAAACCTCACATAGAAAGTATTGCACTTTCTCTTCCTGCTCTCTAAAACATGAAACAAACTCGGAGACAATGGTGAATTTAATTGGTTTACCTACTCTAATGGCTTTAACCCTCAGCAACAAATAATGTTCTAATAAAAACAATGTATAATTGGTGGTAGGAGCCCTGCAATCTATTGCATCAATGTAGACATCACAAATATCTTTGATTTTCTCCAAAGATTTTTCTAATTGGTTTTGGACTTTCTTTATTTTCCCTTGGGCTCTGGTAAGCTCAACAAACATTTTATTTTCTATTGTTGATATGGTCTTAAGTTGTTTAACAACCTTTTGATATTCTGCCATAGTGACCATCTCATTTATGCATTGTGTTAAGGTCTTTTGGGTTTGCACCAACTCTGTTCCCAATCTATCAATGATGGCACTCTGTTCCGGAGACTGAAATACTCACTCGGTCTGAATAGTTGCACCTTTTGTGGTTGGGGAATCTGTTTGGGCATCTGCATCAATTTTCTCTAGGGGTGCAAGGAAGTTTGCAGGAAGTAGTTCCTCAAGTTGGGCAAATGTCTCTTCTTCTGTTGGAGCCCTTGTTTGAGGTTCCACTTCATGTACCTCCAAAGGAGTCACTTCTTCATTTTGAACTGTTGCTTCCTCTACTACTGGAATATCAGTTTGAGGTTCCATTTCTGTTGTCTCTTCAGGGACAGAAAACTATGTCTGTGTCCCTATAGAACTTGTATGGACTGTTCTCCTAGGAAGTGGGTTCCTTCCCTAGGTTTTAGGCCTTTTGGTCTTCTTTCTTTCATATGCCTTGTTAGCTAGTTCCAATTTTTTTCTCAATTATTTAATTATTTCCTTGATTTTTCCAACTTTATGCTTTAATACTTTAATCCTTTTAACCCTTCTTCTCAACAACTTGTTTTCTTATTTTAACTTTTTGATTCTGTAGTGGCCTTTGCCCACTATTTTATGATTTTGTGAAATGTCAGGGTATCCCTCATCTTGATCAGTCAACAATTGCTCCTATGTCACCTCTATGTGCTCAGCCTGCTCTACAAAGCTATTTACCTCATTGTGAGGTTCTGCCTGTTCTTCATCTTTAGGGAATGGAATTTATGTGTCAGGGAGGTCCACATCAGGGTTTTAGGATGAAGTTGGTGCTTCAGACCTACTTGTGTCTTTGGTGACTGATGTCCCTAATTTCCCTAATACTTGGGCCATTTCTACTTTGTAATTTTTAAAAACCTGCTCGGTAAGACGTTCCAGTGATGGCTGGGTATTTTCCTGAATATTTACTTGCATGGTTTGTTCTGTCTATTCAATTTCCTAAATATTTTCCCGTGAGGGCTTCTCTGTCTGTAACATTTCCTAGGTTTATCCAGGCTGTGTTATCCATTTGATTCTTCTTTTCTTCTCAGTGGAGGCTTTAGGGACATCAATCGTCCTTTTCCTCATTTTCCTTGTTGTCTCTACCTGTGAGATCTGAGTCTCTACCAATTGGATGGGTTCTACCTCAATTTCAGGCTGAGGTAATGGAACTTCTATTTGGGTGGTATCTCCCTATGTTGTCTTAATTTTCAGCTGGGGTAATGGAACTTCCATTTGGACGATGTATACCCCTTCCTGTGTTATCTCAATTCCATGTGGTGGGTGTTCATGACACAATTCAGGTTGTTCCAGTTGTAGAGGCCTATTGGCCTTGATAAGATCACCCCAGGTTATTTGAGTTTGACTCAGGGACTTATTTACTATCAGTTTCACTAATCCATGGTGGCTAATGATAGTAACAGGATCCTTGGCCTTCTGTGTTCTTATATCAACCTCATGTAACATGGTATTTAGAAAAAATGGTAAATTTATTACTAACCGTTGTTTGAGAGCTGCTAATAGTTTGAGGTGGCATGGGCGGATCAAATCATACCTTTCGTCCCAGGTGATATGCCTCTGTATTACACCTACCAGTTCTTTCCATGGCTCGCTGAGAGAACTGGGGTTAAGTCCCTTTCCCTTTTTGTTAAGTTCTTCTCCAGGATCTGCGAAAGATTCTACAGCTTCTTTGAGCGATGTATATTTTCCAGTCCATTGTATGCCTATGTTAGGGAGGCCTGCAACCTTTGCTACAATTTCCTCCATGACTAGAATTCATATATCTCAAACCATGGAGACCCTTCCCTACAAGTTCTAGAAGAATTTGAGTGTGATGTTCATGTCATATCCTTGCAACCGGTTGAAGTACTATGTCCATCCCAGCCGGTGTAATATTTCTCTTGCCTGCTCAGTTACCTGTATTAATGTTGGTTCCCGGTGCACACCTCAGCCACCCATATTTTCTATGAGCAAGTGAAGACGACGATCGTTCCTTGTTGCAGCTTAACTCAACCAACTTTTGAAACAGAAAATAGAAAATATAGAACAACACTATGTATATAAAAATTGTGAATTCTCCTCATTTACTACACTCATTGTAATCTATCGATGAATGTGCTAAGTATTTGTCCCCCATAAATGGAAAGGTTGACCTTGACCATCAAAAGTACGAGTGTAATAATGGCATATAGTTGCGTTGAGGTGTGATTATTATGTCGTCACCACCACTGAAAAGACAATCATCAATAATTTTCAAAAAGCACTTTTAGCGGTAATTATGAGCCATCATCATTTTGTGTGGGAGATTCAAGTTGACGTACTTACGTTAGAACCGTTTGAGGAAAAAGATTTTGAATAATTTTAAATTTGTTCACATGTTTTAGAAATATTCCACATATCATAACATTGTTACTTTCTCTTGTTTATTGGATATAACCGGAATGATAGCCCCATTGTTTTAGAAAAGGAAATATAAGAACACACTAAAAATTGGCGTATTAAGATAAACTTCGATACCACAGGCAGAACCACTGCCTCCAGCAGGCGTTCATAGCCTCGATAGGGTTGCCTTTTAACCCATAGATGAGCCTATATCCTTAATAAATAGTTTGAATTGTCTTTTCCAAGAATATCATTATCCTGGTTTGGTAGCCAAATGATGACAATGCCACTCACTAGATTGTAACCAAAGTGAACAAGTCAACTTGTGATGAGACCTCTTGTCCTTTGACGAAAAAAATGCCAAAGGCCATTGGCCTGGTGTGGTAGCCATAGTGAGAATGTCACTTATGTTATTATATGATGATCATGGTAGGTTGGCTCATGATGAGACCCCCTATTGTTTGTGGAAAAAAAATTGTTTTATTTTGATGAGTGTGTTGTTGTTTTTTTTTTTCTTTTTTTTTAGGCTCTATCAAGGGAGGCTCATCTACTCCTTAAGAGTGAGGGATGGCGTAAGAAGTGTAATAACAACAAGTAAGATTTTGTTTAAGATTCCTTATTATGATAAGAAAGTAATTGTCATTCAAGTATATGTGGATATATAGGGGAAAGAAACGAATTATGGTGGTTGATGAATTGTGAACAATTTTAAAGATGATTCGGAGAAATTAATCCAAAAATAGTTCTCTAAAGTATGTTAAATGATCCACACAAAATGAAAAATCAAAACTAGTGCTGATGAGAATGAATTGGTGAAGGTCATACCCAAAGGGGTGACTGACGTAATAATGGTATGCGTTGTTCACAAAGAATCGTGACTTTTGAGAAAAAGGTGCAGCAATAAAAACGTAGAAGGAACAACAGTTGTTCCTTTCAAATGAACAACGATATCTAAAAAAAGAACAATGGGCATTTATAAAGGGAGAAACAGCGTAACAGAAGGAACGAAAATCGTTACTTTCAAATGAACGACAATTGTACACAAAGGGAACAACCATCGCACAAAGGGAATGAAAGTTGTTCCGTTCGAATGAACGATAACTCTGTGCAAAAGGAACAACAGTTGTTCTGTTCGAATGAACGACAACTTCGCGTAAAGGAAACAACAATTACACGAAGGGCATGATGTTTGTTATGTTTGAATGGACGACAACATAAAATTTTGACCTTTTAAGTGATTGTAAACCTCTCGCAGACATTTATGTTTTAGTGAATCTAGGATTTATTAGTCATCAACTAAATTCATTCAATATTTATGGGTAGGTTTATTCAATAATCAAAGCACTGGAGGGTTTGTTAGTTTTAGTCTTTTATTATAGTTACCTGATTTTTGTTGTGGAACATGACATATTCATATTTTGTGAAAATGGGGTTTATATTTGATGATTTTTACGAAGTGAGGTAGGAGAAAGGAACAGAAAAGAGTGCTAATTATATTCATTATAATCGTCTTTTCTAGTTCTTATTCTCTCAAGTGACTTCTCTAAAAAAAAGTAAATAGTAAAAACTCAATCAAATGTTGTAAAGAAAGTTATATACAATATGTATAGTGCTGATAAAAATCATCATTTATGAAGTTGAAGTTGTTGGGTTACCTTCCCAACCAACTAGAATGTGAACAGTAGGGTCCTTACTTACTTCTTGGCAGAAGGATTCTTTTGAAGGTGACTGATGGTAGATCGTAGCCGATGTCCATTTACCAAAAAAGGAGAACCAGACCCATCGATGGTAATTAAAGTGACAGTGCCATTATTGTGAACGTCATTGATTTCATATGGTCCCAGCCACCTTGTCTATAATTTTCCAAGAAAATCCTGAAATCTGGAATCATAGAGAAGCACCCAATCACCTTTTTGGAATGATTTCTTCTTGATATGTTTATCATGCTAGTTAGCTCTCTGTTGTTGAATAAAAATTGTGCGCTCCAGGGCAGACAAACATTCTTCATCCAACTCATTGAGTTGTTGTAGGTGATGTTTATGTGCCTCTGTAAGATCCAGTCCAATCTCCTGGGTCATCCTTAGAGTTTTGATCTCAAACTCAATTAGAAAGATATGTTTTTTACCATAGACTAAATGATAAGGAGAGTAGCCAATGATGTTATGCCACATTGTACGATAATCCCATAAGGCATTTAGAAGCTCGGTTTCCCAATTCTGACGTTTTGTTGAGACTGTTTTTGTCAAAATTGCCTCCAAGACATTATTGGTGCTTTCTACTTGCCTGTTTTCCTGTGGGTGGTATGGAGAAGTAAATCTATGTGTAATATGATAATTTTTCAAGGTGCTCATGATTCTACGAGTTGTAAATTGTGACCCTTCGTTAGTGATTACTTCTCTGGGTAATCCATAGCATACAAACAATTTAAAAAGAAATTTAATGACTACTTCCTTTGTTGCGTTTGATAAGGCCTTTGCCTCTACCCATTTGGTCATGTAGTCTGTCGCCACTAATATATAGGCCTTCTGATTTGACTTCAGGTTGAAGGGGCCAATGAAGTCCAGTGCCCATCTCTCGAAAGGTTCTACGACTACTTGTGCTTGTAGGGGCATTTCATCAGCTTGGCCTAGTCGACCCTGTTAGAATATAGAAGATGGTGTGCTCGTTTTACCATTGAAAATACCTTCGTCACCCAACCATAGGCTGAAGCCTCCCTCCGAGCACCTTAACCTTGACTGAGAATTCCTCCGGAAGCAAACCCTAGGCTAGATAGTCAAACAAAGAGTAGCGCATCAATCCCCAAGGATAGTGCATCACAAAAAGCTGATCAGATTTTCCAAACCCTAGCCAAGAGATATTCAAGCCAATACTGAAACTAGTTGTTGCTGCAGCTGCACTTGTAACCCTCCTCCAAACCTGCGCACCAGACTGCAACTGCAGTGTGCACCAACTGGGAAACTACAATTCTGAGATGCTGCAAATGAGAACCGGCGCCCTGTATTTATAGTAATCCTGTCAGTTTGTTGGGGCCGACTTCTACTTATGGATATGTGTCTGTTCAGTATATTATTATTAGTTCTAGCCGAATTCTTCTCTTGGAGGCTAATAGCCTAATATAAATTATCTTCTTGAGCTGACAAGGCTTCTAGGGTTATTATCCAACTCATTAGGGTTTCTCTTGCTTCCCGGGGTCTTCTATTCTCGTCAGGTTCACACGTGGGGGTAAATACCTCCCACAACTACCATGATTTTAACACTCCCTCCTAGATAGAGAGGTATTTACAGGTAATGGACTTGAGCACAAAACATACCATTTACCCGGTAGCATCAATATAGTCATCTAGACTATTTCATGACTAGATCATGAGCTGATCATCACCATCAACTGCATCATCTCTCAAAACCATACTTCTTCTTAGTAGTTAGATATGATGCTGGATAAATCACTCTCACCATAGAGTGATACAAGAGGAGTAAAATCTCGGAATTGTTTTCCGTCTGGAAAATATTTGTTCATCATTCATCTGAATGATCATTATCTCCAATAAACTGTTGATAGTCTTCAAGGCAATTAGAACGAGGATAGAACACACATGTGTCTATTCATGGTAGTACATAACTACAATCCAGTGGTTCACTACCACATCAAGTAATACATAAGTACTTGATCAACAACGTATGGTTGCGAACGGTGAAACATATTCACAACAGTAGTCTTCATCTACTATCATATAGTCTTCAAAACAAACATCTGAGAGCATCCTGCATAGAAACAATGTTATGATAAAAACTGTATCATCTGGGCGAATCTTTCACTCACGTCTGTGAGATCTGAAAGAATGTCTGCCACCACAGTAGTCTTCATCTGCATAGAAACAATGTTATGATAAAAACTGAATCAACTGGGCCAATCTTTTACTCACGTCTGTGAGATCTGAAAGAGTGTCTTTCCTCAGTATAGAATATCAACAATAATCATCTGGGCCAATATTTCACTCACGTCTATGAGATCTGAAAGAATGTCTACCCTCAATATAGAACATCAACAATGGGCTATCTGCCCCATTCTTCTCAACCAAGGAAGAAGGATTATTTCTGATTTTTGAGCCTAGAACATTTCTCACCCTGGGCCATTCCTCTGACACTAAACAAAGTGTAACCTAGAGAGAATGAGTCTACCCTCGAGAAATGTTTGGACCATTCCTTACCCTGGGCCATTCCTCCAACACTAAACAAAGTGTAACTTGGAGGGAATGAGTCTGCCCTAAGGAATG